>JAJQKJ010002069.1:0-143738 GCA_029574335.1 Rana kukunoris | reverse complement strand
CATTTTTTAAAAACAAAACACTGCCCTGGATTTGTTTGTTTTTGTTCTGTGTGTCTCTTTCTACTTTACAGAAACATGAAGCCAGTTCAAAAGTGAAACTAACCTGCAGGCACATTATATGATTGATTTTTATCTATTTTTAATCATTTTGAAAAGGAATCAGTTAACTTTTATGTCTCTATACCCTGTAAACAGTCATTTCAGCAAAAAAATGTTTTTCCTTTAGTGACCCTTTAAAGTGGGGTACACACTATAAGAAAATCGGGCGAACGTTTGTCCGATTTTTCTCGATGTTTCACAGCAAATTGGAAAATTCTTACAAATATTCTCGTAGTACAAAAGGCTTTTTTTGTTGTTTACGGTTTCCAATCATGCGCAGTCTTTATTTTCTGATTTTTTTTCGTAAAGAAATCTTACAAAAACAGTACACATTAAACTGAAATCATTCATCCTGTTCCCGTACGAGAACGTTTTTGGGGTTTGTCCCTTCGAAATTGTCTGTGAAAGTTGTGTACACATTATACGATAAACGTACGAAAATTCTATGGACGAAAATGTTTGCCTGATTGTCTTATAGAGTGTATGAGCCTTTAGAGCGAAAGTTATATTTTCTGTGCCCTTGTTGTCAGTGTGTGTGTGTGTCTGTGTGGGGGGGGGTGTCCTAGTGTTTGTAGTATGTCCAGTGTGGGTGGTCAGTGGGTAGAAGAATACTCCAGCATTGATGGGCAGTAGATAAAAAACTTCAGGGCTGGTTGTTAGTTGATAGAGTGCTCTAGTTTTGGTGGTAACTTGTTAAAGATTGGTGGGTGAAAGAATGCCCTTGAGTTGGTAGTCAGTGGGAAGAAGATTGCCTGGCGTTGGTAGTCAGTGGTAGGAAGATTACCTGGCTGATGGTCAGTGGGTGGAACATTGCCTGGCATTGGTGGTCAGTGTGTGTAAAATTGCTTGTTGTTGGTGGTCAGTGGTAGGAAGAATACCTGGTGTTAATGGTCAGTGGGTGGAAGATTGCTTGACATTGGTGGTCAGTGGTAGGAAGAATACCTGGCATTGGTGGTCAGTGGTAAGAAGAATACCTGGCGTTGGTGGTCAGCAGTAGGAAGAATACCTGGCATTGGTGGTCAGTGGTAGGAAGAATACCTGGCATTGGTGGTCAGTGGGTGGAAGATTGCTTGACATTGGTGGTCAGCGGTAGGAAGAATATCTGGCATTGGTGGTCAGCGGTAGGAAGAATACCTGGCATTGGTGGTCAGTGGGTGTGAAGATTGTTTGGCTTTGGTTGTCAGTGGTAGAAAGAATGCCTGGCATTGGTGGTCAGTGGAAAGAAAAATACCTGGCATTGGTGGTCAGTGGGTGGAAGATTGCCTGGCATTGGTGGTCAGTGGTAGGAAGAATACCTGGCGTTGGTGGTCAGTGATAGGATGAATACCTGGCGTTGGTGGTCAGTGGTAGGATGAATACCTGGCATTGGTGGTCAGTGGGTGGAAGATTGCTTGACATTGGTGGTCAGTGGTAGGAAGAATACCTGCCGGTGGAAGATTGCTTGACATTGGTGGTCAGTGGTAGGAAGAATACCTGCCGTTGGTGGTCAGTGGGTGGAAGAATATCTGCCGTTGGTGGTCAGTGGTAGGAAGAATACCCAGCGTTGGTGGTCAGTGGTAGGGAGAATACCCGGCGTTGGTGGTCAGTGGTAGGGAGAATACCTGGCGTTGGGGGTCAGTGGTAGGAAGAATACTTGGCATTGGTGGTCAGCGGTAGGAAGAATACCTGGCATTGGTGGTCAGTGGGTGGAAGATTGTTTGGCGTTGGTTGTCAGTGGTAGAAAGAATGCCTGGCATTGGTGGTCAGTGGAAAGAAAAATACCTGGCATTGGTGGTCAGTGGGTGGAAGATTGCCTGGCATTGGTGGTCAGTGGTAGGAAGAATACCTGCCGTTGGTGGTCAGTGGGTGGAAGAATATCTGCCGTTGGTGGTCAGTGGTAGGAAGAATACCCAGCGTTGGTGGTCAGTGGTAGGGAGAATACCCGGCGTTGGTGGTCAGTGGTAGGGAGAATACCCGGCGTTGGTGGTCAGTGGTAGGGAGAATACCCGGCGTTGGTGGTCAGTGGTAGGGAGAATACCCGGCGTTGGTGGTCAGTGGTAGGGAGAATACCCGCGTTGGTGGTCAGTGGTAGGGAGAATACCCGGCGTTGGTGGTCAGTGGTAGGAAGAATACCCAGCGTTGGTGGTCAGTGGTAGGAAGAATACCTGGCGTTGGTGGTCAGTGGTAGGGAGAATACCCGGCGTTGGTGGTCAGTGGTAGGAAGAATACCCAGCGTTGGTGGTCAGTGGTAGGAAGAATACCAGCGTTGGTGGTCAGTGGTAGGAAGAATACCTGGCGTTGGGGGGTCAGTGGGTGGAAGAATATCTGCCGTTGGTGGTCAGTGGTAGGAAGAATACCCAGCGTTGGTGGTCAGTGGTAGGGAGAATACCCGGCGTTGGTGGTCAGTGGTAGGGAGAATACCGGCGTTGGTGGTCAGTGGTAGGGAGAATACCCGGCGTTGGTGGTCAGTGGTAGGGAGAATACCCGGCGTTGGTGGTCAGTGGTAGGGAGAATACCCGGCGTTGGGGGTCAGTGGTAGGAAGAATACCTGGCGTTGGGGGTCAGTGGTAGGGAGAATACCCGGCGTTGGGGGTCAGTGGTAGGAAGAATACCCAGCGTTGGTGGTCAGTGGTAGGAAGAATACCTGGTGTTGGTGGTCAGTGGTAGGAAGAATACCTGGCGTTGGGGGTCAGTGGTAGGGAGAATACCCGGCGTTGGAGGTCAGTGGGGAGAATACCCGGCGTTGGTGGTCAGTGGTAGGGAGAATACCTGGCGCTGGTGGTCAGTGGGTGGAAGATTGTTTGGCATTGGCGGTCAGTGGTAGGAAGAATACTTGGCATTGGTGGTCAGTGGGTGGAAGATTGTTTGGCGTTGGTTGTCAGTGGTAGAAAGAATATCTGGCATTGGTGGTCAGTGGAAAGAAAAATACCTGGCATTGGTGGTCAGTGGGTGGAAGATTGCCTGGCATTGGTGGTCAGTGGTAGGGAGAATACCTGGCGTTGGTGGTCAGTGGTAGGAAGAATACCTGGCATTGGTGGTCAGTGGGTGGAAGATTGCTTGACATTGGTGGTCAGTGGTAGGAAGAATACCTGCCGTTGGTGGTCAGTGGGTGGAAGAATATCTGCCGTTGGTGGTCAGTGGTAGGAAGAATACCCAGCGTTGGTGGTCAGTGGTAGGGAGAATACCCGGCGTTGGTGGTCAGTGGTAGGGAGAATACCCGGCGTTGGTGGTCAGTGGTATCAAGAATACCCGGCGTTGGTGGTCAGTGGTATCAAGAATACCTGGCGTTGGTGGTCAGTGGTAGGAAGAATACCCAGCGTTGGTGGTCAGTGGTAGGGAGAATACCCGGCGTTGGTGGTCAGTGGTAGGAAGAATACCTGGCGTTGGGGGTCAGTGGTAGGGAGAATACCCAGCGTTGGTGGTCAGTGGTAGGAAGAATACCCAGCGTTGGTGGTCAGTGGTAGGAAGAATACCCGGCGTTGGAGGTCAGTGGTAGGGAGAATACCCGGCGTTGGTGGTCAGTGGTAGGAAGAATACCTGGCGTTGGTGGTCAGTGGTAGGAAGAATACCCAGCGTTCGTGGTCAGTGGTAGGGAGAATACCCGGCGTTGGTGGTCAGTGGTAGGGAGAATATCCGGCATTGGAGGTCAGTGGTAGGGAGAATACCCGGCGTTGGTGGTCAGTGGTAGGAAGAATACCCGGCGTTGGAGGTCAGTGGTAGGGAGAATACCCGGCGTTGGTGGTCAGTGGTATCAAGAATACCTGGCGTTGGTGGTCAGTGGTAGGAAGAATACCCGGCGTTCGTGGTCAGTGGTAGGGAGAATACCCGGCGTTGGTGGTCAGTGGTAGGAAGAATATCCGGCGTTGGGGGTCAGTGGTAGGGAGAATACCGGCGTTGGTGGTCAGTGGTAGGGAGAATACCCGGCGTTGGTGGTCAGTGGTATCAAGAATACCTGGCGTTGGTGGTCAGTGGTAGGGAGATACCCGGCGTTGGTGGTCAGTGGTAGGGAGAATACCGGCGTTGGTGGTCAGTGGTAGGGAGAATACCCGGCGTTGATGGTCAGTGGTAGGGAGAATACCCGGCGTTGGTGGTCAGTGGTAGGGAGAATACCCGGCGTTGGTGGTCAGTGGTATCAAGAATACCTGGCGTTGGTGGTCAGTGGTAGGAAGAATACCCAGCATTGGTGGTCAGTGGTAGGGAGAATACCGGCGTTGGTGGTCAGTGGTAGGGAGAATACCCAGCGTTGGTGGTCAGTGGTAGGGAGAATACCTGGCGTTGGGGGTCAGTGGTAGGGAGAATACCTGGCGTTGGGGGTCAGTGGTAGGGAGAATACCCGGCGTTGGTGGTCAGTGGTAGGGAGAATACCCGGCGTTGGTGGTCAGTGGTAGGGAGAATACCTGGCGTTGGGGGTCAGTGGTAGGGAGAATACCTGGCGTTGGGGGTCAGTGGTAGGGAGAATACCTGGCGTTGGGGGTCAGTGGTAGGGAGAACACCTGGCGTTGGGGGTCAGTGGTAGGGAGAATACCTGGCGTTGGGGGTCAGTGGTAGGGAGAATACCTGGCGTTGGTGGTCAGTGGGTGGAAGATTGCTTGACATTGGTGGTCAGTGGTAGGAAGAATACCTGCCGTTGGTGGTCAGTGGGTGGAAGAATACCCGGCGTTGGGGGTCAGTGGTAGGAAGAATACCCGGCGTTGGGGGTCAGTGGTAGGAAGAATACCCGGCGTTGGGGGTCAGTGGTAGGGAGAATACCCGGCGTTGGGGGTCAGTGGTAGGGAGAATACCTGGCGTTGGGGGTCAGTGGTAGGGAGAATACCTGGCGTTGGGGGTCAGTGGTAGGGAGAATACCTGGCGTTGGGGGTCAGTGGTAGGAAGAATACCCAGCGTTGGGGGTCAGTGGTAGGAAGAATACCTGGCGTTGGGGGTCAGTGGTAGGGAGAATACCTGGCGTTGGGGGTCAGTGGTAGGGAGAATACCTGGCGTTGGGGGTCAGTGGTAGGAAGAATACCTGGCGTTGGGGGTCAGTGGTAGGGAGAATACCCGGCAGTGGGGGTCAGTGGTAGGAAGAATACTTGGCGTTGGTGGTCAGTGGTAGGGAGAATACCTGGCGCTGGTGGTCAGTGGGTGGAAGATTGTTTGGCATTGGTGGTCAGTGGTAGGAAGAATACCTGGCGTTGGGGGTCAGTGGTAGGGAGAATACCCGGCGTTGGGGGTCAGTGGTAGGAAGAATACATGGCGTTGGTGGTCAGTGGGTGGAAGATTGTTTGGCATTGGTGGTCAGTGGTAGGAAGAATACCTGGCATGGGCTCCCAGACATTTTTTTTCCTGGACTCTGGTGTGTACACTGGGGTTTTGATAAGAGTCAGTCCCCCAGGATCCAGGCCAGTTGGAACTATTTTAGTTTATTCTCCCCATTGCTTTAATAAGGAATCTGTCTGCCCTGAACCCTCCATGCCATTTATATAACCTCCAGAGATTTGAAGGCTCTGAGAATTTCTACAGGAGCAGAGTGCTGGTCTATTCCCTGTCAATTAATAAGAAGACATTATTACCTCCTCCTCACTGGGCTCACACTCTCCAGCTCTCTCGAAAAAAATCCTCCTAACACTTCTTCCGGGCTACAACAAAATGGCCGCCGTCCTCCTTCTTCTCATAGATTGGAAAGTGGCCACCTAGTGCGCAAACTGGTTCCTGCGAGGACCCATACTAGAGAAATGGATCTCCATTTTGTTGTAGTCCACATTATTGGAAGCTAAGCTGGAGCCATTTTGTTGTGGTCCAGCAGCAAACTGAATTGGAAGGAGAATACAGATGCTAGATACTTCTGCTCTGTCCATTGTGTATTTACTTCTACAGTGCAGCCAGTGAGTGAGCTGAGGCTTCTGTAAAATGTATATCCAAGTTCATTAATGCATTAGAACTCTGAGGACTGTTTTTGTACATAGAAGGTGGCTTGGGCATATTTACTACTACAGAGTGCAAGCAATGAGCAGAGCTTCTTTAAAGCGGAACTCCGGGCACATAAACTTTCATTTAAATATATTTCTCAAAAGCCACAAAGGGTATCAGTCGATGTTATGTGCACTTAAAATTTAAAACCTAACGATTACCTTGTAAAAGTAGCAGTAGTGACATCATCACTGTGCTGTATATAGCCTGTATAGAGATCAGAGCTGTGTGAGGGAACCAGCAGGCTCCACCCACTACAGGCAGGCTGCAAAAAACTACAGGAGGGGGGCGGAGACAAGACCAGTTACCCTGCACAAGGAGAGAGAGCAGCAGTGACTGGTCTTTTTTACAGGAAGCTCCTGTGCAGAGGCAAAGTGGGGGACAAAAATTGCCGCTCCAGTCAGGTCCCGTATGGTTGGGATCTTCTTCTCAGAAAGCGAGGCAAAGTGGCACAGATCTGTAAGAAATACGCAAAGCACACCAAGATTCAAGGAGGAGTACACGGGACTCTTGTATTTAGAAAACATTGGCTTATCCTGGAGTTCGGCTTTAAATGAAAGTTTGTTTTAGTGGGCTTTTTGCTGCTAATAGGATAATAGGTGGGCAATGAGCCAGTACGTATTGTCTCCAGCTTACTCTGAGGGGTGCGTGTTGTTGTTTGTGCATTTGGGCTGAAACCAAATTTTATCATTCGGGTTGCATGAACAGGCAAGTTTACATCTCATTTATACTGAGATCAAGTTCACCTTAAAGTGGTTGTAGACCTCAGACATAAAATATGAACAAAGCATATCCTTCTTTAGTGGGTACTTGTCTCAATCCAGAGCACTAAGTGTCAGTTTTGTCTGCTGCTTCCTTCCTCTGCTATTAGCATGATTCACTTCTGACAAGTGTTCCGGACACCAAGAGACAAAAGGTGACAGGGAGGGAGCTCCAGCTGATTGACAGCCCTATCTCTGTTCCTTATGTTGTTTCATCTCTGTGAATCACCTGAGGATAGTCCCTTTACTAGGTATATGTGAGGGTTTACAACCACTTTAAGGCTACTTTAAGATCGGGTCTTTTAGGCAGACCCGATCAGACTATCCATTATCCATATGGAGCGGCAGGTGTAATGGACATGTGTCTGTTGACACCTGCTGACATCTGATCCTATCCTATGGGGGGGATCTGTTTCCCATCTGACTGGCAGAACAGATCTGATGACAGATGGATGTAAACGAACAGGCGACCTGTGATCCACCTGCTCAGTGCCGATCAGCGGACAATGTGAAAGAGCCCTACGTCGTTATCAGGGCTGCCATCGGGGGGGGGGGGGTACATGCAGTACACCTGTAAGGGGCCCGGTGGTCACCAGGGGCCCGCATGGCATCCCCCTTTTTATTTTTATTTTTTTTCGTCAGCACCCAAAGCCCCCCCCCCCTCGACCTCTAAGGCGCCAGGTAGTCCTCAGGGGCCCAGATGGCATCCCCCTTTTTTTAAAAAACATTTTCAATTTTTTTTTTTTTCGCTAGCACCCAAAGACCCGGATGGTATCCCCCCTTTTTTTTTGACAGCACCCAAAGCCCCCCTGACCTCTAAGAGGCCCACTGGTCCCCAGGGGTCCGGATGGCTTCCCCCCCTTTTTTTTTACAGCACCCAAAGCCCCCCTGACCTGTAAGGGGCCCAGTGGTCCCCAGATGGCACCTCCCCCTTTTTTTTAGTTTGTCAGCACCCAAAGCCCCCCCGACCTTAATGCGCGCCGGCAGCCCCCCCCCAGCTTCTAGATTCGCAGTGGGCCCCCCCATTCTCAACTTGCGTCACCCTCCCGCTTCTCAACCTGCAAAACTCTCCCTCGCTGCTCCAGGGGGCCCATGCCTGAAGCTGTGTAAGGGGCCCCAAAATTCCTGATGGCCACTTGCTTACAATCATCAACATGTCTATCTAACTGCAATTAGAGGTAGTTCTTGAAGTATCTACATTGCCACCATGATTGAGAATGCTTGCTCTCTCACGTGCCCGCAATCATCCTCACCTATTTTCCTGAGCCCCTCATTAGCCTAAAAATCTGCTGCTCTGATATGCAAATCTCAACTTGGGGAAGGTAGTTCGAGACACCCCTCACCATAGTTTGCTACTTCTAGTGGGTAAGTAGCCCACCACATTAAAGGACCAACAGCAAGGAGTTGGATCAGCTCCCAACTTTCCATCTTGAAGTCAAGTTTTCCATAGTGCAGAGTCTCATGTTTTTTGGCTCTCCAAGGAGCTTTGAGTTTGCCTGCAGTTCAGGCTTAAGACTATGTTAGATATGAGTTTACTTCAGAGGGTCATTTCATCCACAACTGGTGTTTCCATTATGGCTGGCTTCTGGGAACCTGTATCACCCGTTGGCTTCTTCTATCATTTAGAGCAGTGGTCTCCAACCCTGGGCTGTTGGCAATTACCGGGCCACAGCCTGTGTGCAGCCGGGCCGCAAAGTCTGCACTACACGGTTTAGGAGATATTAGCAGAAAAGACTGCACTGATGTCTACGGCCCATGCGCGCCGTAGACAGCGGCGCAGGCACACTGAGCATTCCGTTACTGAAGGCGACCGTGCCGTCACTGATGGCTCCCGCGTGAAGCCACGATCCCCGGAAGTCACTCGGGTATCATGGCGACGGTGGAGGAGAGGATTGAGAGTCGCTTGGGGGGCTTCGATCTCAGGTAAGTAATTCATAATGAGCTAGTATGCTATGCATACTAGCTCATTATGCCTTTCTCTTGCAGGTTTTTTCTTTTTAAAGAAATGTTTTAGAGGGTTTACTTCCTCTTTAAATGGTCTCTCAGTAGGTTATACCATCATGGGGAAAGTCCAAAGTCAGTACAGCCCTCTAACAGGAAATTCTAGAGCACTTCATGCTTCCCTCTGCTTTATGGAGATGCAAATTGTATTTTCTAGCAGGTCTTGGCACCTGCCCACACTGCCAAAAGTACCGATAATGATCATGGTATCACTGTGCTTAACTACTTGCCGACCGCCGCCATATTACTGCGGGACGGTGGCACTGCTACGCGGGAGCACGTAGCTCTACGTCCTCCCTTTAGCAGCTTGTAGGGCGTCCCCCGAGTCCCGCGCGCGTGCCCGGCGGGTACGATCGCCTCCGGGCACCCGCGATCGCTCGTTACAGAGCGGGGAACGGGAGCTGTGCGTGTAAACACATACCTCTCGTTCCTGTCAGCGGGGGAAACGCTGATCTCCTGTTCATACAATGTATGAATGGAAGATCAGTGATTTCCCCTAGTGAGGTCACCCCCCATACAGTTAGAACACACCCAGGAACACACTTAACCCCTTCCCCGCCCCCTAGTGTTAACCCCTTCACTGCCAATGGCATTTTTATAGTAATACAATGCATTTTTATAGCATTGATCGCTATAAAAATGCCAATGGTCCCAAAAATGTGTCAAAGGTGTCCGATGTGTCCACCATAATATCGCAGTACCGAAAAAAAAACGCTGATCGCCGCCATTACTAGTAAAAAAAAATAATAATAAAAAAGCCATAAAACGACCCCCTTTTTTGTAAATGCTATAAATTTTGCGCAAACCAATTAATAAACACTAATTGCGATGATTTTTTTAATGAAAAATATGTAGAAGAATACGTATCGGCCTAAACTGAGGAAAAAAAATGTTTTTTTATATCTTTTTTGGGGATATTTATTATAGCAAAATGTAAAAAATATTGAATTTTTTTCAAAATAGTCGCTCTATTTTTGTTTATAGCGCAAAAAATAAAAACCGCAGAGATGATCAAATACCACCAAAAGAAATCTCTATTTGTGGGAAAAAAAGGATGCCAATTTTGTTTGGGAGCCACGTTGCAGGACCGCGCAATTGTCAGTTAAAGCGACGCAGTGAGCAACTTTATGACTCACGACAGATCCATAGGCCCCCGACGGAGTTTGAGCAACTGTGCTCGCCCCATGAAATCCCCCGTCATACTCTCTCCATGTTATATAAAATTATCCTAGGGCATACGAGCACTTCCTTTCCCAAATTCACCACAGCTTGGTCCGGGGACCTGGGGCAAGATATTAGCGAGGCAGCATGGCAGAAAGCCTTCTACTACACTCATAAATCCTCTATCTCGAGTTATGTTCGGGAAAAAAATTACAAACTGCTATCACGGTGGTATAGAGTGCCGTCCGCCCTCAAGATCATGTTTCCCTCGACTTCGGACTCATGTTGGAGATGTAACTCGGCTGCAGGTACGCACCTTCATATATGGTGGGATTGTGAGGTTATCCGCCCTTTCTGGAACCAGATATTTCAAATTTATTCGGACATGTATGGTGAGCCCCTCCCTCCCTCCCCTACTGTGGCCCTTTTGTCCATTCTCCCGGGTACCTTCAAGTTCCAGAAACACAGGTTCTTAGGTTCTGTCTCAGTACGAGCAGGCAACTTATAGCCAGACATTGGAAATCCCCCTCACCCCCGTCCCTAGCTGAATGGGTCTCTGAAATGAACGGGGTCATGTTGATGGAGGAACTCCAAGCTAAGACCCTAGATAACCACGCTAAGTTCTCCTTTACATGGGGACTATGGAGGCACCACTCTTCCTCAGACAAATTAAAACAACTACTCCCACCTGACTCGAGGCCTCCACCGCCTTAAAGGGTACGAGAGGACCTGAGCACAAAAAACAGGACCAGGACGCGGGGAGCCCGAGCGCACCACATCCCGCCCCCCTCCTTTCTACCTTCTTCCCTCCTTTCCTTCTCTTCCTCTACTAGTTCTTCTATTTGACCTACTCCTCCTCTATCTTTTCCGGTACTCCTCTTGCCCTTCGCATACAGGATTGGTTTGTCCAAGGCAATCCTCTATTCTCCTGTTGTTAGAGGTTCAATCCCTTGGTACACTCCTTGTTGATTCGGAATTATAGAAGCACTGCTACCTCGCTCATTGTGACATCCCTGGCGTGGAGATACTGTCCCCTTGCGTTCTCCTGGCCACGGGCGCAGCAGGCTCCCAAAGGGGCGCCCTGGCTGGAGGATGCAACTGTTGGACATATTCTGTTGAACGCCAGGTACGTTTACGTTTACATAAATGTTTCACTGAGGTGGCAAATTTATCCATATTGTAATCTGTAATGTGGAAAATCATTTTGTATTATGTTGAGGATCGGCCCACCCAATGTTGGGGTACGGTTCATGTTTTTTCTGATTTCTGTCTAAAATTTCTAATAAAACTTTTATTGAACTTAAAGTGGTTGTAAACCCACTTTTTCGACTTTTACCTACAGGTAAGCCTATAATAAGGCTTACCTGTAGGTATAAAGAATATCTCCTAAACCTATACGGTTTAGGAGATATTACCCCCGCTGATTGCAGCGGCGCATGCGCAGGGGGGAATCTATGGCCAAAGGACCGGCCACCGCTGTCCTGGCCGGATTTAAATCTCCCGCGCGCACGCGCAGGAGTGACGTCATCGCCGCTCCAGCCAATCACAGCGCTGGAGCGGCGATACCCGGAAGACACGCCGAGTCAAGATGACATCTCGCTCGGCGTGCACCAGGTAAGTTCCCTACACCTCGTTCCGAGGTAAGTATTTCATAATGAGCTAATATGCGGTGCATATTAGCTCATTATGGCTTTTCCCTTGCAGGTGTAAAAAAAAAAAAAATTTTTTTTTGCGGTTTACAACCGCTTTAAAGCGACGCAGTGCCGAATCACAAAAAGTGCTCTGGTCTTTGGACAGCAATATGGTCCGGGGCTAAAGTGGTTAATTGGCCAGCAAACTCACCTGACCTAAACCCCATAGAGAATCTGTGAGTTTGTCAAGAGGAAGATGAGAGACACCAGACCCAACAATGCAAACGAGCTGATGGCCGCTATCAAAGCAACCTGCTCTTCCATAACACCTCCATGTCATTGTCTCTAAATTTTTTGATGATATTTTAGTTTTTGAGATGCACTTGTATATGCTTTTTTTCATAATTCTTCCTTTGTCATGCTTTTTTGCATTACCTGATTAGATTTGCTGAAAGCTCACCAGAAGGTACTTTCATAGGTACCAGAGTTTGTTTTCTAAGTCATGGCTGATTCAAATAGAACGGACCAGCAAAGAAAGATACTGACTGAGAGAAAATACAAAGAAAGGAAGAAAATGACAAAGAGTATCTTGAACCTCACCCTGGAGATTATCTACCTGTTGACCGGAGAGGTAAGAGGGATTCTGGAATTGTCACATTGTCTTTACTCCATTCTATAATAATAAAATGCAGACCTGAAAGGGGTTGTAAAGGTTCGTGTTTTTTCACCTTAATGCATTATGATGAAAAAAAGAAAACTCGCTGTCACGGGCCCCGATGCTTCCCCGTTTTACTTACCTGAGCCTGTTCACCTGCTGTTTGCGTCCCCTGGCGTTCTCTTCTCCACTGAGTCTGGCCATTGATTGGATAGATTGATAGCAGGGCAGCCATTGGCTCCCGCTAGTGTTAATCACATCCAATGATGCGGCTGCCTGGGGGGGGGGACCGAGTCATACACTTGGCGTCTATGGACGCAGACTGTATTAAACGGGAGCGTGCCCGCCAACTAACCCCCTCGGGAAAGAGCTTCCCAGAGGGGGTTAGCTTTAGCGTAGGAGGAGCTGAGACAGCTGCCGTGGGACCCCAGAAGAGGACGATTGGGGCCACAAAATGAACTGCACAGTGGAGGAAAGTATAACATGTTTGCTATTTAAAAAAATAATGAACCCATATAACCCCTTTGAAGGGAGACATGAGTGATTCCAGAAGCCTCCAATGACTTCACTCTTGTGACTTTCAATAATATGATTGGAGAAGTGAGGGATTCTAGGAATGACCCACTGATACCTCATCTCTCACATCCTCGTCTTTCTCCACTCCTCCCATGGTTTCGTCTCCTTTTCCTTCACTCGTCCTACCATTCTTAATTCTCCTCGTCTCCTCTTCCTTTGCTCCTTTTTTTGTTTGGTTGTCTTTTCTTTCACTCCTCCCATTGGTCAGTCTCCTATCCCTGGACACCTCCGGTAGGTCAGTCTTCTCTTCCTTCACACCTATTTTTTGCTATTCTCTTGTTCTTTATGCCTTCAATTGGTCTTTCTCCTTTTCTTCTCCTCTTTCACTCCTACTGTTGGTCAGTTGTCTTTTGCTTCACTCCTTCCATTGGTCAGTCTCCTATCCCTGGACACCTCCTATGGGTCAGTCTTCTCTTCCTTCACATCTACTTTTTGCCATTCTCTTGTTCTTTATGCCTTCTATTGGTCTTTCACCTCTTCTTCTTCTCCTCTTTCACTCCTTCTGTTGGTCAGTTGTCTTTTCCTTCACGCCACCCATTGGCCAGTCCCCTGTGACTACTGTTGGCCAGTCTTCTTCTTCTTTCATGCTTTCTTATCTTTATTCTCTTCACACCTCCTATTGGTAATTTTTCTTTTCTTTATACCTTCCATTGGTCATTCTCCTCTTCTTCCCGCTGGTCAGTCTCCTCTGGCTTTATGCCTCCAGTTAACCCATTGATATGTCTCATTTACCTGTACGGGTCTTGTTGGTCACTGTTATCTGACTTCACACTTCTTATTGGTAACTCAGCTGCCTTCACCCACTGGTAGGTCTTGTCTTCCCATTCTGCATTTGCCCTATTTAAATTTTCTATGATTTCCATATTTTTGCCCAAATATTTTTAATTTATCTCAACTATCCTTTTGGAAAACTTGTGTCCCGCCCACCCATCAGCAGTATTATCTTGTTTATCACTTTGCCACTGTTCGTTGTGTTCTTTATTTTGTCCAGTCGTCTCATTTATCAAATTTTCTCTCCCATCTGTCCAGTCTTACCCAATGACTTACATATATGTATTTTTTAATATCCAGGATTACACAGTAGTAAAAAAGACAGCCTGTGAGTGCATGACAACCAGCTTCCATCCTTATGCGTCGGCTCAGTGGAAGAGGAGCCAGGGCCCCACCAAGGAACTTCTACCTCCTTCTCTAATAGTGGAGAAAAACAAAGAGAAAAAGATTTTAGAAGTCATCGACAACATTGTTAAACTGCTGACGGGAGAGGTGAGCGGTTATGGGAGATATGGGACATTATTCAGTAACAGAAGGGATGTATCTGGATGGTGACTGTAATTGTGTGTGTTAGGTTCCTATAAGGTGTCAGGATGTCACTGTCTATTTCTCCATGGAGGAGTGGGAGTATATAGAAGGACACCAGGACCTCTACAAGGAAGCAATAATGGAGAACCCGTTGCCTCTCCTATCAGCTGGTAAGAGGACAAGAGTACTATAGATCCTCCTAAGTAAACATATCCCCCGATATAAATACCTAGAGTAATTATATTTAGTCAGTGTGTGTGTTTCCTACAGATGGATCCAGTAACAAAAATACAACCGAGAGTTGTTCACGTCCTCTGTATTCCCGGGATTCTACAAAAGAAAATCACAACATTTCTCAGGATGATCAGGTAGTTGGAATTAAGGGTCCTTTTTAAAGCAGAACTCCATGCAGATTTAAAAGAGAAGAATTAATTAAATCAGGGGCATTACCAATCCTTCCAGATTTGCTTCAATTAGCACCTATGGCCAGAGAGGCCTGTTGGAATTGAGCAATTTTGGCCAAAAGGCGACTGGTTTTCTCTCTCTTCTCAAAGAAGGTGACCTTTTTGAAAAAGCATTTGTTCCGCAGCGACGGTATGCAGACGGGTCAGAGAATCCTGAGCCAACATCAGGCCTTTGGAGTGGAATCAGTATTGTGAACAATATAAGCAGGTTCATACTGCTGCACTTAGTCTTCCATTTGAGAAAATAGCTTGAGTGGTCATTTCTTCACAGCCTGTATCTCGGCTATAATAAGCCCCCTAATGCCTCGTATACGCGGTCAGACTTTTGACCGTGCAAAAGTCCGCCTTGACCCCATCGGAACTCCGACAGACAAAACGAGAGCAGGTTCTCTAAGGTCCGTCGGACTTCCGACAAAAAGAGTCAGGTGGAGGCTAAACACAGCCGGACTTTCCAAGGAAAAAAGAGCCTGTCTGACGTTTTTCCTCGGAAAATGTCTGGCCGTGTGTACGAGACATTAGGAACGCCTTAAACATCTCCCATTTTTGAAGGGTATCCCCATAGGAGGCACGAATTAGAAAAAAGGTAGTTATTTGTTGTACAATGTGATCAAGAGATGGAAACAAGGTAGTTTAGGGACGTCTGTCATGGGGGGGGGGGACAAGCTGCAACACCAATGGGGAATGATCTTGTACTCCACATTGCCCACACAATGATCCATCCAAGATAGTGATAAATGGGTCTTCAAAAAAACAACTAAATTGCTTAGTATCTGGAAATTTATAGCGCCATAAATCCAGCAGCTCCACCTCTGACGGTAATCTCCCAAGAAACTTACCTCTGGCCCCCCAAGACTGAGAGAGCAGAGGGTGTCTATCTCAGGCATACCTCCCAACATTTTAAAATTTCCCTGCAGGACTTTTTAGTTGAGTGTGGGTGTGCCGCGGATCAGAGTTGATGTGTGGGGGGGTTACGCGGATCAAAGTTGTTGAGTGAGGGGGGTTCCGCGGATCAAAGTTGTTTAGCAGGGGGGTACGCGGATTAAAGTTGTTAAGCGGGGGGGTACACGGATCAGAGTTGGTGAGCGCGGGGGTTCCGCGGATCAGAGTTGTTGCACGGGGGATCACAGTAATCGTGGGAGGGGGGCCGCGGAATCGCGGGACTCCAGGCATGATCGCGGGATTTACCGCGAATCACGGGACGGTCCCGCGAAATTCGGGATTGTTGGGAGGTATGATCTTAGGTAGGGTCAAGATAACAGTTAAACTCCCCCAGTTAAAGTACCCCATTATCAACAATGGGTGGCCAGGTTTGTCTGGCAGGTAGGACAATAGGATCTGCACAACATCTCTCGAAAAAGGAGGGGGAATATCTACAAAGCCCAATACTAAAGTCGTGCTGTAAAGTTTACAGTAAATAAATACATAATGGCCATTAGAGTCCACTTATGAGTCAAGTTCCTTAAACGCCAGGGACCAAGACAATAATCATTGCAGCTCTGCATTTAACAATACATACTGTAATATATTTTTTTAAATGCTAGTAGTGTAAGTGCCTGCTTCTTGAATTCCCTGTAGAGCAGAGCTCAGAAAGAGGGAAGAACGTGCACAAGGAGCCGGATCTGTGTAAATCTCAGGACTGGATGGACAAACAGCTCTCATCCTGTATATGTGTTAACTGTGTATTTGGCTGTTTGCCCGGAGTTCAGCTTGAAATTATAACATTAAGCTCTTCTAAGTAATTGCACAGGAACAAGGTCATTTCGAAAAATATGAGTGGATATTAACATGTGTAAACGTATTTGTTAAACAAGACATCTTTGTGGTTTTTTTTACTTACCTAGGGGGAAAACCTGATTATTATAAAGGTGGAAGACATAGATGATGAAGAGACATATATAAGGGGTGATGAGCTGTGTAAGGAAATCCCTCCAGAGATCAGCACAGGTGAGTAATAAACACTAAATGCCACATTAACCACTTGCCACCCCGCCACAGTACATTTACTGTCCCATTGATCAGGGTGCTTGGTACCCATCCTCTGTAAGCGGCTTGGGTATCATGTGTTTGCTATTCTTGGTCATTGCAATCACATGATTATAATGTTCCAACTCATGTTTGCTTGTCTGAGACTCTGTTTGGCCCACAACTATCACATGGTACATGGTCCAATCATAGCACCCTGTGCGATTTGATTAACTGTAGTCAATCACAGATCACACGCTTTCATGAATGAAAGCCATTCATGACCGCTAACACTATTGCTTATAAAGTGATCATCACTGTTATAAGCATTATTAGTGTAAACAAATCCCTGATCACCCAGAGGCATGAAGGAGTTCAGCTATGAGGAAACATTAGAGGTAGATTTACACAAGTCCAAGCGATTTTAGATATAGTTCAGATGCTAATTTTTGGAGCAGGCGGCCATCGGCGTCTTTAACATTAGCTGGTTGTTAAGGAGGAAGCTGGCAGTTACGTCCTTAACAACGGATGACTCTTCAGCTGTCAGCAGGGTTACCTTACCCGCTGAAAGCTGAATGTAAAAGAAAACGGTGCCGGCAATAAAAATCCAAAAACAGCTTTCAGGCCCTTTTAGGTCTAGTATGGATTTAAGGGGCGTGGGGTCTCCCCCCAAATTCATACCAGACCCTTAGGTGCCAATTTTTTTTACAAAAATGGCTTGGGGTCCCATCCAAAATGTATACCAGATCCTTATCTGAGCATGCAGCTTGGAAGGCCAGGAGAGGGGATACAAGCAAACCATACCAGGCCACATGCCCTCAACATAGATGGTGCTTTGGGGGCCCCCCCACCCCAAGGCAACTTTTTCCCATGTTGATGAGGCCTTTTCCCCAACCCTGACTGGTGGTTGTGGGGGTCTGCGAACAGGCGGTTTATCAGAATCTAGAAGCCCCTTATAAAGAAGGCCCCCCGATCCCATCCCCATGTGAATGAGTATGGGGTGCATAGTACCACTACCCATTTACCAAAAAAAGTATAAAAAGTGAGTAAAGACACATTTTTGAGTTTTTGACAAGTCCTTTATTGTCAATTACAATATCCGCCGCCGGACCTGAAAAAATAAAATTAAAAAGCTATTTTCGCGCTGCTCTGCCATGTGACAGTTCTTAAGGAGGAAGTAAAGTCTTCTTTTCTTTTTTTTTTTTATTCGTACCTACAGTAAGCCAATAATAAGATTTACCTGTAGGTACTGTGAATATCTCCTAAACTTGCACAGTTTAGGAGATATTCAGAATGCTTGCAGTCGATGATGTCGGCACATGCGCTCTAAAGGTCCAGCTTACCGTGCCGGTAAATGGCGGCTGGAGCCAGCGAACAGGAAGAAACACCAGGGAAGATGTCAGCTGTGTCAGCGGTGTGCGGGCGCTGCTGGAGGGCTTCGTTCTAAGGTAAGCATTTCATAATGAGCTAGTATATAATGCATACTAGCTCATTATGCCTTTGTCTTACAGGTTTTTGTTTTTTCCTTCCAGGTTTACAACCTCTTTGAATAGCCATGGGGCATGGCCATTTGAATAGCCATGGGGCATGGCCATTTCCAACTGTGTGGTGGAAATTTATAGCAATAATTCTAATTTAGAGGTTGTGGAGGGTTCTTTCAGTATCTAGAGCGCTGTGAACTTTTCATGTTCCAGAAGAGAGACACAAGATGGTATACAGAGCACTTATTTCCAATTTTCTTATCGTATTTCCACCAGATGGAAGACATGTCAAAAATATTGCTGATAAACACATTGTTATCTCTCCAGATGGTGAAACAGATGACGACATTGCTTCCAGTTCTTCAGAGGAAACCCCCCTTACCCCAGATCTTCACACCACAGATCTGTTATCTGATCCCTCCACACATGGTAGATTTCTTCCAGACTGCTCACCACCTGTCACCCATCAAATTCCTCATAGAGTAAGTAAAACTCGATTTATGGGAGGAACAAACATTATCACCCACCGACCAGCTCATGCTGGGGAAATGCCTTATTCATGTACTGAATGTGGGAAATATTTTCCTTGGAAAGCACTCCTTATTAGACACCAGAGAACCCACACTGGAGAGAAGCCATTCTCCTGTTCTGTATGTGGGAAATGTTTCGCCCAGAAATCCATTCTCGTCCGGCACGAAAAGGTTCACGTAGACGAGAAGCCATTCTCTTGTTCAGAATGCAGAAAGTGCTTCCGGCAGAAGTCTGATCTCGCTATACACGAAAGGGTTCACACTGCAGAGAAGCCGTTTTCCTGTCCCGAATGTGGTCAGTGTTTTACGCAGAGGGGAAATCTAATGTCGCACCTGAGGAGGCACACCGGGGTGAAGCCATTTTCCTGTTCTGAATGTGGGAAATGTTTCTCGTGGAAAATGCTTCTGATAAAACACCAACGGATGCACATGGGAGAGAAGCCCTTTTCCTGCTCGGCATGTGGGAAATGCTTTACTGATAAGGCAAATCTTCTGCAGCATGAACGAATTCACACCGGTGACTACCCGTACACCTGTCCACACTGTGGGAGAGGCTTTGCTCATAAATCAAGCCTGGTCCGACATGAGAGGGTCCACATGGGCGATCAGCCATGTTCATAAAGAAAGGAGCCCCTTTTTATGTGTATTGATTGCAATAAGATATCTGTAATGCCCTGTACACAAGATCGGTTCATCTGATGAAAACGGTCTTATTTATTTTTTCATCAGATATCCGATGAAGATGACTTTCATCAGTCGTGCCTACACACCATCAGTTAAAAAACCGGTCGTGTCAGAACGCGGTGACATAAAACCCAGCGACGTGCTGAGAAAAATTAAGTTCAATGCTTCTGAGCATGCGTCGACTTGATTCTGAGAATGCGTTACTTTTTAACCGATGGATTTCCCCACAGACGATCATTTTTTTTCTATCGGTTTTTTAACTATCAGATAATTTTAAAACAGGTTCTACCTTCTTTCACCGATGGGGAAAAAAAACGATGGGGCCCACACACGATCGGTTCATCTGATGAAAACGGTCCGTTTTCATCAGACGAACCGATTGTGTGTACACGGCATTACAGTGTCAGGATAAGGCAGCTGAATAAAGCTACATATAGATTTCTAGATATAAACATTGACACTTGTTTGGGCTGAGCATGCATGTTTTACACTTAGTACATGCCTTATCCCAGGAAAACAGGAATGACAGGCCAGGAAATCAATTTTGGGCATTCCATTCTTTTTCAATCAGTGATTAAACCAGAAGGTATCACTTGGTCAGTGTCTAATGCTGGCCATACACTATACGAAAAATTTGGCCGAAAATCGGTCGTTCAGACAGTTTGTTCATTTTTCAAACAGTTAATGGACACAAAATCGGAAATCGTTGGGGCATTTTTGAGCCGAAAAAACAAAGGACATGTTTGGAAATTTACTGCCCAACGAACGATAAATTGAAAGGTTAAAGGGTTAGTAAAGGGAAAAAAAAAATGTCCTTTAAAATGGCAAATATGTCATACTTACCTCCACTGTGCAGTTTGTTTTGCACAGAGTGGCCCCAATCCACGTCTTCTGGGGTTCCTCGACAACTGTCTCTGGTCCTCTCTGCAAGTACTGACCACAGTCATGCGAGAGAGCTCACATGATGGTGAGTAATTGCGGGCGCGCTCCCGTGATATAGCGAGCGTCCATAGCCGCTAACTGTATCACTCGGCCCCACCCCTCGGCGCGCCACGTCACTGGATGTGATTGACAGCAGCGCCAGCCAATGGCTGGGCTGCTCTCAATCCATCCGCTATAGCCAATCAGCGACCAGGCTGAGCGGCATAGAGGATCTCGGGGGCCGAGCGCGGGAGTTTCGAGGGGTCAGGTAAGTATAACGGAGGCTCAGGGGAGGCCGGCAGCATCAGATGTTTTTTCACCTTAATGCATAGATTGCATTAAGGTGAAAAAATGTTTTACTTTACAACTCCTTAATGTGTTTCCCGTCCAAACTTTCTGCACTAGGTATAAGTATAAGGTATATGTAAAAAAAAAAAAAAGAAACAATTTTTTATTTATTTATGTCCACTGAACGATTTATTGGTCATTACATGATGGCACTGTCGTTTGCGCCCGCGGCTGTATGTTCGTTTTTCGAAAGTTTGTTCGGACGATTTTTCGTATAGTGTATGGGCAGCATTAGACAGTATTGAGGGCAGACTTCTAGCATTGCCTGACTCATAACAAGACTGTTTGCCTGCCTTCCTCTGGCTTTGTCACCTGCTCAATTACTGTCATAAAACAAGCAGATAGCCAGTAAAGGCATTGAAGTATTGGAGCTGCTTGATAGCCAGGTAGCTGACATTTACAGATGGGAGGACTGAAATAGTGACCTGCCTATTTCTGTTGGTCAATTGTACTTGCCATGGGGATTACTTACTGTCTAGGACAGAATTGCAGGCATTTCCAAGTGCAAAGAACAAATGATCAATGTCTTTCGCTGATTGCGAGTAACGCGGTTACCGAGCGTTTCGCAATACCAACATTTCTTTTTTGAAAATTCTGACTCGAGCAGGATTCAAGTCACAGTGGTGTGCAGTAACGCATTTGGCCAGAGGTACGGGTACCCCGGAGCCGAGCCGAGCCGATTGGAGCCGTTCGGAAATCCCGAGCCTTTCTGATTTTTTTTTAGTTTTGTCGAGTTGTCCGCAAGCCTTTCCGAGTATTTCCTGAGGCTCTCCGGCGCCCCCCCCCCATCTCTGGCCACATGCAGTATTACATGCTAAAGAAGTCAATGCGGAACCAATTATTTTTGTTTCCATTGACTTCTATGGGGAAACTCGTTTTGCTATGCGAGTGCTTTGGATTATGAGGATTCTCCTGGAATGGATTCTCCCTTTCTTATTCTGACCCTCCCCTTCCACCCATCACAATGATATATGGGCAACTGAAGTGGAAGCCAACATTTTCTGTCTTTTTAAAAAAAATATATATATATTCGCCCATTTTACTATAAAAACAGCATTTCAGGTCTGACAGCCATGATTTTAAAGTGTTTTTTAAGGCTGAAGGTTTTTTACCTTCATGCATTCTTCCTGGTATCGCCCGCTCTGGCGCTGTGATTGGCCGGAGCGGCAATGACGTCACTCCTGCGCATGCACGCGGGACCGACACGATCCCGCTCATGCACGCGGGACCAGCATAATCCCGGCATGATCCCATTCATTATGCTGGGATGCTCAGTGCGCCTGTGCAAGTTGTCAAAGTGGGTGTACAACCACTTTAATCTCTTTGGCCATGGACGCATCAGCAGAAGCTATTGGTTCCTGATGCTGTCAATCACAGCTTGTAGTGGAGCGAGTGGGGTTGGGGCATAACAATTTCTGTGTGTCAATGGATACACAGAGCGCAGCTCAGGATCAAGCCCACACGGGTACCCCCATGGAACTCGGCTTGCTATGGGGGCACTTGGCCAGGATGAGGAGCCAGGAACTCTGTCGGGGACCCCAGAAGAGGGAGAAACAGGGATGCTCTGTGCAAAACCATTGCACAGAACAGGTATGTATGGCATGTTCATAATCACTTTAAGATGCATTCCCACTATTGGAAACAATAAAAAGATTAATGCGTAAATGCCCAGCTCTTATTGTATTACCTTATGTAGATACTTAGCACTGAAAAATAGACCTAATAAATTCAAAAAGAATTTGTAAAATGGTGTCTGGTATTTTCTTTATGACTGATAGATAACACTGGTACCTTCCTCTTGGACACAGGGGGCCAGATCCACATACCTGCCCCGCCGGCGCGGCGTGTCCCATTTACTCTACGCCGCTGTAAGTTACAGAGGCGTATCCTTATCCACAAAGAAATGCCGCTGTAACTTAAGGCGGCGTAGCGTAAATGGGCCGGCGTACACGGGTGCAATACAAATTTACTAGTGGGGGGCGTGTTTTATTATAATTATGGATGACCCGACGCAAACAACGCTTTTTTTTAACTGCGCATGCGCCGGCCGTGGACGTATCCCAGTGCGCAAAACATCAATGAAAACGACGTGAACGTTACTTACACAAATCCCTATTCGCGAAGGGTTTACGCAAACGACGTGAACGACGGAGAAAACAACGCTTGCCCGATGTCCATACTTAACATTACATACGCCTCTATACAGCTGGGGTATCTTTACGCCGGACCTACGCTTACGCAAACGACGTAAAAACACTGCGCCAGGCGTACGTACGTTCGTGGATCGGCGTATCTACCTAATTTTCATATTCGATGTGGAAGCGCACCTAGCGTCCAGCGTAAATAGGACAATTTACGACGACGGCGTAGGACGGCGTATCTACGCAGAAAACCAGCGTATCTTGTTTTGTGCGTACAAAACAATGATACGGCGGCGCAGATTTGAAATTACGGCGGCGGATCTGCAGATCCGTTGCCATTATTGTTTGTGGATCTAGCCCAAGGTGTAATAAGTGGCCAATACCGGTTAGTAGGTAAGCACATAGGATTGGATGAGGTGGGCCAAGGGATCAACATGTGGTTAATTTTTGTAAAATGGTGACTAAAAACATGAATGCATCATACATATTAAAACTGCATAATACAATGGTAGAGAAAGATATGGGTAGAGCACAGTATGAAAATCTTATGCCCTGTACCTAGGACCGGTTTTCCTGACATGCCAAAACCCGACAATTTTTCCGACGTGATTCCTCTTAAAGGGGTTGTAAAGACAAAAATATTTTCCTCTTAAATTAAAGTCTGACAGTGGCTGATAAAGTAAAAAGTAATGTTTTGCATTATAACTAGGTTGATACCTGTTGAAATCGAGCTGTTTTATTCACCTCCGTGACTCCTGAATCATTATTCTCACTGACTTCCTGGTTTGCGTTGCGTGTTCATTCTTGCTACATCACGGCCTAATGGGAACTACAATTCCTATTAGGCTTAGGGCCAGATTCAGGTAGATGAGAGTATCTTTCCTCTGGAGTAACGCTTCTCATTTACGTTACTCTGAAGACCCTTTCAGCGCAAGTCTTGTAATTCACATAGCAGTTGCGCGTAAACTTGCGCCAGAGTAACGATAATGCGCTGGCGTAACCCGACGCAAGTGGAAGTGGGTGTGATCATATGTAAATGATGGGCGGGCCCAGCGCAGAGGCTTACGTTCAGCACATCATCCACGGAGCATGCGCAGTGAGTGCGGCTCCACTCGCCCCCCTTGTGCGCATGCTCACAACTTCCGTCGGCACCACTTCACAGGAAACGTCAGCGCAATGCCTTCCGTTGGGCGTTTAAATGCGCCCGTAGAAGCGCCATTCCGGCACTAAAGTATATCCTGCTCCCCCTCCCCGCAGTGATGTTACTTTTGTTCTGAGATGGCTGCTCCCGTTCCCCGCAAACACACAGGAGAAAGCTGAACTTTAATGGCCAGGAGCTGTCAGCCGTCATCTCGGCTATGGAGACCTATGATGTCTTCCTCCATGGCTGTAAAATTTGACAGACAAGCATGGACAGAGGTGTTGTCCTGCAAGTGGGGGTGCTCAGCTAGCTCTTATCGTCGGTAACGCTGCTGTAGCTGCTCTCCTGCTGACCTGTGACCGTCTGGAGTAAAGATAAAGCAGCCTTTTGTAGAAATAACGTTGCGCCTGACGGACGAGATACGCGCAGCGCATGTAGCCAGCATATGGTGCTAATCCATTCGTGAATTGGGAAAAATCCCTCATTTGCATATTTGCAGGGGAAATCAATAGGCGCGACTGATGCGCCCAGCGAAATTAAGCGCTGACGATACTCCGGCGTCGGAACGTTCCGCCGGTCGCAAATGACCCGTTATTGGGCGCATCTAGTTTGGTGGGTACGGGCACATAGAAACGACGGCGCATCATCACAGTTACGCGGCGCATATCCAAATACTCCAGCGCAAGTGTTCGTGAATCTGGCCCTTAGTCTCCATGCCTATGAGGGTTAAGAGAGCATCTTCACTCAGGGCTGTAGTCATAGGGAGGGGGTGAGCACATTCTGCTTTCCACCATGCCAAACAGCTCAGGTGCTGGTGGAAAGCAAGAAGAGGAGAGACAGGAAATGGCATTTTCAAACCTGGATTACTGTATTTTGGAGGTCAAAAGGAAAAATGAGGTAAGTGATATTTAAATGCTCTAGCTTACAGCAATCAATTGAACTAATAAAAAACGAACCTTTAGTGTTTCTTTAAGCCTGCTTTGCATACACACGTTGCCCTGCTCAAGCCTTATATCAAGACATCACTTGTATATCAAGTCAAAATGTATTTAAAAATGTTGCTTGTTTTGCAAAATGCTCTCAAACCAAGTTAGTCTTGAACCAAGGTTTTACTGTACACTGTTCATTTATGTATGTGTAGCGCCTGGTTACTTTGAAGTTCCGGTGCTATTTAAATTTAAAGGGAGATCAGGGTGTAGTTAAACGCTGATCCAAATTGTTATGCTTAAAACAGGGTCTCTGTCTCAGCTTGGCTGTGCTGTGGGCTCCTTCTGTTGTGCTGGGGTGTTCTTCCCACCCCTGTGCAGTAGATGGTAGCAGTGGAGTCAAGGCTTGGGTGCTCTTCCCCAGCAGCCAATCAGGAGGTTGTAGCCTCGCTGTGCATGCTGGGGGAGGGTATTAATGGGGCAGACGCCATTGGTTCTGGGTCTTCGTCTACTGTGGCACCCACCTTTAGAGTGGTCACATCACGGCACCCTGGCGTTATGGCCTACCTGGCCGGGCGTGCGTGCCACGTGGTGTTCCTGGTTCTGGGGCCATGTTGGCCGAGAACATCTAAGCAGTGAGTGACTGGGTTCCCACCTTGGAGGATCCCAAGCAGTAGTGCTGTTCGGTGGGGAGTCCATCTGAGGAGCGCCAATGAGAGTCTGGCGATCCAAAAGGGCCTGGACAAACCACCGGGGATCAAGGTAGCCGGACACTGAAGGATTGATCACCTGTCAATCGGTATCTGAGAGGCATTAAGAAGGAGATCCAGGCGTAATTTACCTAAGGACGATTGCCTCTGTAACTGCAGTCAGTGAGGGCCTGTGGCAGAGGTGTCTCCCTGACGTTCATTCAGGAGGTCTGTGGCAGAGACTTTATCCTACAAAGGTTTGAGTGATACTCTGGCTGCCAGGTCAATGAGA
Source organism: Rana kukunoris (assembly GCA_029574335.1). Classification (NCBI taxonomy): domain Eukaryota; kingdom Metazoa; phylum Chordata; class Amphibia; order Anura; family Ranidae; genus Rana; species Rana kukunoris. The sequence continues at coordinate 118,051 of JAJQKJ010002069.1, read as the reverse complement.
GAGGCCTTCTTCCTGCAAACTCTATTCTTTCATCACCAGTTTATTGTTTTTACCCGGCTGGGTAATAAAGAGCACAAAAAAGACACTTGTCGCGGACATTCCATTACTATTGCTATATGCACCATACACCCCTAGGAATTTGACAGAGCCACGAGGTAAATGTGCCACCCAAAACAACCAGCAGCTCATCTGGAGGTAATGCATTTCCTGTCTCTGGGAGGTTGGGTTAGAAAACCCCAGAGGAAGGAAGTAGATAGGGAGATTTTTGGAGACCATATGTCCATACAGGAGCTGCTGCTGTATTTTATCCAGGTCAGAAGAAGGAGGAGGGTTTTTCCCATCATTGCTGATCTTGTCTTCACGTGTCGAACATAGACGACGCCACATCCCAATCAGCCTCGGGGCCCTGTAACTGAACTTTGCTGCAGCATTTATCTGGAGGTATTCGTATTAGAGGAAAAAACAAACGCACATACCCACCTGTGTGGCTGCAGCATTGGTGTAAACCAGTGGCGGCTGGTGCTCAAAATTTTTGGGGGGCGCAATCAAACTGAAAAAAAACAAACATCAATTGAACCCACTGTGCCCATCAAACGCAGCTACTGTACCCAGCAATTGCCGCCAGTGTGCCCCATCAAATGCTGTCCGTGTGCCCATCAATTGCTGCTACTGCGCCCCATCAGATTCTGTCTGCACTTACCTGTCTCTGAGCCAGTCAGCGGCGGTCTCCTGCATGGCCTCCATGTCTTCTTCCGTCCTCTGTCAGGCATCCAATCACAGCGCCTGACGTATCAGCCAATCAGGTGACCGGTAACAGACCCGGCATCCTGATTGGCTGAGAGGCAGATTCAGTGTTAGCAAAGTGAATTTCTTTGATTTGCTAACACACAGCTGAGTGAACAGCGAATGGCCAGCATGGCACCCGCTGTTTTTTTTTTTGGTGCCTTTTAGAGCCTATGGCTCTAATCTGGTGCTTTCAGAAAACACCCCAGCTGGTGTAATTCAGGTGCCCTGTGCCTGAAAAGGGGCCGGGCACCTGAATAGGGGGTGTCAGCAGCAACCATAGATAGATAGATTCATGCATTGCATGAATCTTTGGTAATAGGGCGGTGCAGGAGAGAGGGGGCAGCGCTCCTGTGCCCTTTATGGATGCACCACCACTGGACTGATCTGGTGCTGTAGCTGTCCCCTTGCCAGCCCTAAGACCGAGAACTGAGCGATTTATGTGACCACTGATCACTCAGCTCTTGTTCTTCACTGAACAAACAACACTGTCAAGCCACCAGCTCTCTGTTCTGCCGCTCTAGCGCTCTGCAGGAGGTGAGAGTGGCTGGCTCAGGCTTTCAGTGGCCCACTTCTAGGTGGATCCCGACTTCCTAGAGCCCGATATCATCTGAATCGGAGTCACAGGAAGGCAGAAATACTTTTACTGCTAGGTCTGTATGGCATATGGACCTGACATTTCTCCTTCTGCTATAAGCTTATAGTTACTCCAGGGACCATGAGCTTATAGCGGAACTGTTCAGCAGACTCTGCTGAACAAAACAATGACAATTACAAGTCCTCCTGTAGGGGGTCCGGTCACACATGGGGGCCCGAACAGCAGGGGGAATTGGTGCGGAGGGCCAATTACAGAAGGATGCACTTTTCGGTTCTCTGCAGCAGCTAAAAGCCAGTTTCTCCCCCCCCCCCCCCTGCTGGCTTTCAGATGCTGCGGGTAGAGACACAGACACAGGGCATGGTTCCTATAAATGATTTATTGACAGCAATCCCCCTCCCTGTTCTGTCTGCTTTCCCCATGTGCCCCCTGTCACTGTGACCCCGTCCGTCCGTCCACAGCTTCCCTGTCCTGTAAAAAAAATAAACTATTAAACAATTATAATTAAATATTGTAAAAAATTATAAAATAATTGCAAAATGTTGAACATTAAATTTTTTTATTTTTATATAAAATGTAAAATCTATTGAAAGTGAGAATAGCAGAACACATTGCAAACATACAAACATAATGACCATAATGTGTCACTGCATTTTAAATTATGTCACAACCAAGATCCCACCAATCTCAAGTTTTGGGGCATTGATCATCTGAAGCCCATGTGGAGAGGCTCCAATTTGGTAAGAGATCTGTCCAAAAAGGAGACCTAATGAATTTTTATGGTCGATACTCTCTCGCCATAGGGGTTAAATATCGATTTAGATATTAACTACTTTATTAGCGATTCTTAAATGTGTCTTCTTTTCTCTTTTTCTATTATTTAATAGATTGTTCTATATAGATATATTGGCCCAGATTTACAAAGCACTTACGCCGTCGTAACTCACCTTTTTTCCGGCGTAGCATAAATATGCGCCCGGCGTATGTGTGGGCCAGAGTCACAAACCAAGATACGCCTAAAAATAGGCCATCGTACCCCGACGTATCTTACTTACGCCGGCGTGGCGTGGGCGCAAATATGGTCTGGAGTCTGGACGTATGTTGCTTCTCCCATTGATTAGGCATTCACATATGCAAATGAGGGAAATACAGCGATTCACAAACGTACTTGCGCCCGGCGCATGATATACGCGGTTTGCGTAAGTTTTACGTCCGACGTAAAGTTATTCCCCGTAGATGAGGCGCAATCCATGAAAAAGGTATGGACCAGGGAACACAAGCCTACGTATTGTACGTTGGACGTCTGTGAATATGGGCCGACGTGGGTCTGGCTGGGCGTAGGTTATGTTAACGGCGTACACAGTGATCCGGCGTATCTTAGGCAGTTGTTCCGACGTGGTTGTGCACATGCGCGCAGGGATACGTCCACATCTCGACGCATGCGCAGTTGGTTTTAAGTACTTGTCTGGCGCCTGGCCCATCATTTGCATGAGGTCACGCTTCATTAGCAAGGATCACGCCCACTTCCAGCCCACTTCCACTTACGCCAGCCTGCTCCTTCGAAATGTACGCTACGTCGGCGCAGAGTTTGGAGCATTTGCTTTGTGAATTCCATGCTTGCCTCTCTGCGCTGCGTCGGCGTAGCATAAAAGAGATTCGCCACGGCGGCATAAATGTGCGCCGATGTCTGTGAATTCGGGCCATTATGTGCATTTTTAAAGGTTTTTTTTTTTTTTTATCACATTTTTACCTATGGATGCTATGGGCCAGATTCAGGTAGATCAGAGCATCTTTGCTCTGGAGTAACGCATCTCATTTGCGTTACGCTGCTGAAATTTTAGGAGCAAGTGCTGTTATTCAGGAAGCACTTGCTCCTAAAGTTGCGGCAGCCCATCGCAAATGAGCCGGCGGAATTCAAATTGGGCGGGTACGGGGCGTGTAGTATTCTAACTAAGCGTGATCCCGCCGCCAACGTACTGCGCATGCGTCGAGTGTCCAAACATCCCCGTGCGCATGCTCCAAATTCTGTGAATGAACGTCAATGACGTCACATTCCCATTCATGAACTTTTTAAGCAAGCGACGTGATTTTTTTTTTTCCCGACGCGATGACGACGCCTATACCTAACATAGGATACTTCAACCCCATGTAGGTATATCTTCGCGCCGCGTATCCCGTCCGGAAACGTCGTACCGTCATTGCGTCGCGCCGGAATTCGATCGTGAATTGCCGATTTCCGCTCATTAACATATTTTTTGAGCGTAAATCGGCGGGAACGCCCCCGGCGCCATTTTTAAGTTGAAGTAACGATGCGATGGCGAAACTCAGTTACGCTGCTCGCATCGGAGCTTCAACCCGGCGTTTCTTGTTTTCTGGTTACAGAAAACAGAAACGCCGGCTCAAAGTCACAGTTAGGCTGGCGGATCACTGGATCCGCCAGCCTAACTGTTCCTGAATCTGGCCCAATATATCAGGGGTCTCCAAACATTCTAAACAAAGGGACGGTTTATTGTCCTTTAGACTCTTGGAGGGCCAGACTGGCCAGTGGGGTTGGAAATTTTCCTGGCATCACTGGGACTAAACATATGGTATTAGGGGGAGGAATAGTGCCCCATCATTGGTATGATAGGGAGGAATAGTGCCCCATTAGTGGTGTTAGTAGGTGCTCCATTGTCGGTGTCATATGGCAGAATAGTGTCTTGTATCAGTGGGAGGGATAGTGCACCAAGGGCCGGATAAAGGCAAGTAAAGGGCCGCATCCGGCCCTCGGGCCGCAGTTTGGAGACCACTGATATATATATATATATATATATATATTTTTTTTTTTCTTTTTTTTTTTTTTTTATCACATCAGTCTTCACCGGGAACGTTGGGAGAGAGGGATGCTCACGGTATTTCCGTCCTTCGCATTGCCTCCTTGGTTTTGCATCATTTGTGATTTATCGCTTTCCTTCGTTTCCTTTTCCTTTTTTTTTTTCCTTTTTCCTTCCTTTTTTTTTTTTTCTTTTTTCTTTCTTTTTTTTCCTTTCTTTTTTCTCTTTTTTTTTTTTTCTTTTTCCCAGGCAGATATCAATAAAACTATTATACAAAAAAACAAAAAAAAAAACAAAAGCACATCTACATCTATACCTCTTCCCTTGTTGTTCCTTTACCTTATTTTTATATTTATTCCCACCCTTTTCCCAGGTTTGTTTTAATTAGCGGTTCTGTCCTTTCCTATCCACCTATTTTAATTACTCTATCCTTGCTCTCCTCTATCGGTTTCTGTTAATATCTGGACATATTTTTCCGAATATTTAAATAACCTCTATTTGTCCCAGGCAGATCTGCTACTGCCCCCTTCTTCATCTCCCAAGTCGGCCCTCCTTAAACCTTCCATCTCAGAGATGTGATTAACACTTTTTATCCATTCATTTAATGTTGGCTTCTTTGGTTGCAGCCAAAGTTTCGGGATTAGACCCTTTGCTGCGTTTAGTAACACCGGAACCAGTGTCGACCCGTAATTTTTTATTGTTTTCGCTGAACCATGGAACAGACATGATAAGGGGTTTCGGGTTATCTCCTCTCCTGTTACCTCCTTTATACTCTCTAAGACCTCTTTCCAGTACTTCTGGATTTCTGGGCTGTCCCACCAGATATGCTTAGTGGTGCCAACTTGGTTACAATTTCTCCAGCAAAGGGCTGAGTTGGATGGGTGTATTTTATTTATTTTGGCCGGTGTCAAGTGCCATCGCATCATGCATTTATAATTAGCTTCAATGGTATTTATATCTTTTGCGTAATTAAACACCGCTCCTATCATGAAAGTGTCCTCAATCCTCTCCCCAATATCTTGCCCCCATTTCTCTATGTTGTTCAGAGTTCCCTTAGACCCTATATCTGTTAGTATCTTATAAAGCTTCGTAATGCCGTGTTGGAGTGATCTTTCCGTTGTCGTACGTTTTGGCGCGAATTATAATGATATATTCAATATTTCAGCAAAAATATGAAAAGGCCATTAAAACTTAAATGTGATCGTAACGATTATATAAGGAAATCAAGATGACTCCAAAGTGAAAAAGAAACACATGTGACTTAGATGTACAAGGTCCCCAATACATCAGCTATCTCTACTTTTTTACAAGCTCGAATGAAACTGAATGACAATGACAGTTATCATAGAACAAATGATTGTTGTCCTAAACCTTGGTGGATAAACAAACAATGTTTAAGGAAACCAGCCTTATCCTAGAACATCCTTTGTAAGTCAAGAACTGATTTCAGGTGAGGAAATAAATCCATTGTAGACCGAAGACCGAACATTGACTCAGCCATTCTAAAACAATGACTTGTGTTGACCAACTACATTTCCTGAGAAGAAGGTATTTACACAGCTGGGCTCTCGGGCCACCACGGAAGAGATAGTTTTAAATACGGTCTTCACAAACCAATGTACAAAGTTGACTTGCATTATGAATATACGGGGTATTAGGAAAATATACGTTGACATGAAAAATAATATTTCCAAATTATCAAGGACATCTTAAGGACTGTGGGATATATGTAAACCATCGCATCAGCTAATTTAGAAATTTGTAAAAAGAATTATAGGAGAAATTTGTTTTTATCAATAGATGTGTTTTTAAAGAAACTAAATCCACATTATGGAAGATATAGAATTGTGATTATAAAGATGTATGCTGCAACATGTGTCCCTCAAACACATATCAAAATAATTCACGTATCCACATTAATAATTATTTTGCATTAATTGAGATATCAACCTGTGCATGATTGGAAAGAATGTTGTTGGGAAAATATGCGGTTATACAGGTATATACGTTTATGTTATGTAGGGATCAAAGATATACTAATTGGATATGATGGAACATAAAGTTATCAGAGATACATATATAGAAGTTACCAATAATAAGAATAATAAGTTAATAATAATAATACAAGTCTCCCCAGTAATATAAAATTATCTTACAGATAATCTCACAATAAAGGTGAGACACCTAGTGGCTGAAAGTGATATTACTTGAGGTTCTCAAAACTCAGTGACCCAGTAAATGATTAAAATCGTCAGCCAATAGGAGCCCGACATGTATTGCCAGGAACTCCCATAGAGACCAGAGGCCAATGAATGAAGGACAGCTGTCAGATGGGCAGGATGTAGGATAATTTAATGGTCCTATTGTTTTGAGTAATATAAGAGAGTAAGCCCAAGAGAGGAGGAGAAAAGGCAAGCAAAAGATGAATAAGGTACAGGCAATGAAGATGGATCAATGAAGGAAGAAGACCCCATCCATAGGGGGAGGGGCACGCTAGGACAAGGTATGAAGGCAGCTTGTCGTCCCATGAAGGGCCATAGAAAGCACTGCATATTAACTCTGGTCACCTGCAGATAGCCATCTTGGAATTGGTAAATATGCCATTTTACTTTATCAGAAATATTGTTGTTCTGTAGGATTTAAAGTTGTATATCGTGTAGTCATGGTCTGGTCTCATAATCAATAACTGGTAGATTTTTCTGTAAGCATACCATTTTTATATTTTAATATTTTAATATTTTTTACATAATATCAAAATTAATGACAGAACAAAGCCTTCCAATACATTTTCATATTTTTCCCGCTTACTTAAACTGCAGTAAAGTAACAGGTTGAAATATGAAATAGAAGCTTTCGTTTCATTGTCTTTTTATATAAAGTTATCTTGAGACTGGCCATGACACACAGATCAAAGGTATTGCACGCCCATTTTGGGGATAGTTTAATGTCTCGCAATGTGTTCATGTAACGCAGCTGGTATTCTAATGTCATGTAAATATCCATATTTTGTCAACCAATAAATTAGCTATTTTGTATGATTATACGTCTCTGTGAATACGTTTCATAATATAGACTGTGTCATATAGATTGACTTGTATTTAAAAACTTCTTCGTTATCAAAGAATTCAATATAATTTTACTGTGCGGGTAAATATAACCTTAAGAAAGCACAACATATAAATGGAGGCACTCGCTGAGATAATGTCGATGTTTTGTACACGTTCAATCATAGCTATGGTGGTGACAAAAATGATATTTTGCATGAAATTATGAAATTATGAATTATTAATTTTTGAAATTATGAGTTATTAATTTTTGATAAAATATTTTTTTTCTTTGCCTAAAAATGTCTGGTCAAAGTGAATTGTTTGTTGATAGGGATTGCCAAGAGTCAGCCCTTAGTGATGAGATGAGTATTTGGGGAAGAGTGATACAACTACAGGAAATGTTGGAAATGATTTCTAATATTGAAATGGCAGAGAGCCATGTCATAAAAAGTTTGTATAAGGAGAGTAATCTAGAAGCATATGTTGAATGCCTTAAAAACCGCGCCCGTCAAGTAATAAAAGATGTAGGAAACGCGGAAGGCAACATTTTTGCACAAAAAGATAGCTCCTGTGAAACAGAAGAAATAAAAAGACTTGTAGACGTTCGTATAGAAACATACAGGTTCCTGCTATATTGCATTAAAAAAGAGTTTGAATCTCGAAAGACGCAACAGGAATCTGATATCTTAGAACCCCAGTCACATTTAACAGAAAAGGAATGTGAGCTCACTAAAAATAGAGAAGCGACCAATGACAAGGCAGATCATTATCACGAGTCTATGACAGTGCAAGATGAAAATTGGGAACAATTAATAGAAGAAATGGAGAGTTTTCTGCAGGAAGATGAATCTCCTGACAAAAGTTGCCGAGTAATGAGCAGTGAAAATTTAGAAAGTTGCCGAGTAATAAACAGTGAAAACTTAAAAGAAGAAACAAAGCAGTTTAAGTCAGAACAGGAATCCCTAATTAAGCAATCAAAAGAATTGAAAGTGAAGTTTGTGCCCCAGGGTAATTCTCAAATGCCTCACCCTGAAAGTGTAGAATGTAACCAAAATATAATATCTGACTCTCAATCCAAAATATTGGGGTTAGACAATGAAGAGGGATCAGAAAAAGAACCCTCATCCTATCCCAAGCCATCTGTTGAGCAAAACGGGGTAAAAAGTGAACCACCACATGAAAGTAGGTTTAATAAGTTTCCCCTGGGATCAGAGAAAAAGATAGATACCCCTAAACGGGATGCCTCAGAAATAATAAACATTTTAAATGATACTTTCCCAGTCTTTGAGCAAGAGGGATCCATGTGCGTCAATGACCACATTGAGGCCTATGAAAATACCTTATCAGCCTTAGGCCTAGATGATGACCAGTCAAGGATTAATTTCTTACCGTGGGTATTTGAAACCAAACACCGTAGATTCTGCGAATCTTTAAAAGGTCTGTCTGGTACTTCATGGCAAGAAATTAAACACCGCTGTCATATAGAATTTGGCCAGTACAAAAATGTTACAGTGGCTAGTGCGGCTAAGCAAAATCTGAGATGTTCCAGTAATCAAAGTCCCACAGAAGTGTTGTCTGTGCTCAGAAGTGCTTACCACTTAGCAGAAAATGAGCCAGATTGCAATAAAAGTGAATTTAAATCCACGTTCGTTGAGACTCCACCTACCCACACGAAAGTGCGTTCAGCAAAAGACTACGAAAGGGGGTGTTCACTTAAGTCCTTGGTAAAAGAGAGTAACAATGTGTACTCTATCCAACAAACTGGTGAATACAACGGAAGGCCTCAACCCATCACTCAAATGGTGGACGAAACTAATGTATCTCCCCAATTATTACGGTTTGATACCCAGAAAATGACATGTGCTGATATAGCCAGAGGAGATATGCCACAGAGTCTTCCCAGCGGGAGACCACACACCCCACAAATTAGAAGGGGGGAACAGAAAACACCCTTTAAAGGGAGAGCACAAAGCCCACCTCAGGATTACCATCCTGGGGAACCAGACGCAAGGTTTCAGAGAAACTATAGGGTCTACCTCCAACGGGTCAAATTTAAACCCAAATGTAGAAACCCATATTATTACCGGTCCAATTCGCCCCGGGGACCAACACAGGTAAATAGGGAGCAACTGTGGGGTAGGACACCCCAAAATCCCCTGAAGAATAGGGAGAAATTAAGGCCCAGACAACTATCCCAGAATCAGGACAGTGTTGCTGAAGGGGATATGTCTGATAAAACTGAGCCAGTAGTCCCCAGAAAGTACAGAGACCGGGTCGCAGAACCCTATTCTGATCAGCCGGTACGCAATACAGAAACCAAAATAAAGCAAGTTATGCATATAATACCCGGTTTCATTGCTGTACGAAGTGTGAATCACATTTCTGTAAGAGGCAATTACTGGGGCCAGCCAAGGGCCACAGAGCCTTTGAAGCGCCTATGTTAAAGTAAATCAGAGGAATGCACTGGGAAGGCATAGGAGACAGAGGTTCTAACACCATATAATGTTTTCCCCCAGGTTACAATAGTAAGGATCCTGGAATCCCCAGCAGGGATTTTGGTCGTTAGAAACTAACTGTTATCCTATCTTTCAGTGGTCACTTCATTCCTCTGACATAAACAGGTCGCTCAAAGCCGTTTAATTTCAAGAAGTCGCAGAAGACGATAATTACGGAGGATGATCGAATCCTAAAGATATTAACGTCAGAAGGCCTAAAACGGTTTGATATTTTGGTAACAGATGAGTCACCCACCTAAGGTAGTGATTACCTCTATTAAGTCGTATTAACACCCCACAGGGGGGAAGGTTTTATTTGTTTTTCCCCACTAGAAGGTTGACTATCATATCAGATACTTTGTTGCTGACCATAAGTGTCGCATGTCAAACTGAATTATTTTAAAATGTTACTATTCCAGAACCACTATAATTAAGTTTAAAGAAAAAAAATGGTTTTGAAGAATGACAGTAGATTGACTATTATGTCAAATACTTCATTGCTGACAGTAAGTGTCGCATATCAATTTGAAATAATAAAAAAAAATAAAAAATGTTTTACTATGCCAGAACCGCTATAAGTAGGCTAAGAGAAAAAAAAAATGGTTCTGAAGCATGTCAGTTATTAATGCATGGTATCCTCAGTTATAAATACATGTCCTCATGTTAATGAGCCCTAGAGCTTTATCTCCCAGAGCAAATATTCAGACATTGTCTTGAAAGCCAAAGTGCTTAGTCAAAGGACAGGTGACACAATGGGCCAAAAGGGGGGGGGCTCTGAGGAAGCCAGGATACCAGCCTGACACTGAGATCTCAAAACGCAGGTCATGTAAAAAAAAAAAAAAAACACATATATTGTTTTTCTCATGGAATCCACTTTCCTTTACAGGACTAAGAGGTCCATAAGCCAATCTACAGATCTGGGAGTCCAACACGTGTGAGTCATCCAGGGAAGGAACCGTACGGGGGAATCAGAGACACCGCTAATGGCTAATCTGCACAGATGGAACTCAACAGGACAGCCAAGCACAAAGTCGCCGTCCGGGTGATCCAGTTCCCGCTAACCAACGGCTAACCAACCCTCAGATGCATGCATCAATCACAAACCCACTTCTTTTCCTCAAGGAACTACACCCATCTGCAGGTGTCAACTCTTCTTAAAATGCTATTTTCAGCATCCACAATCCGGATGCCATACAAGGCCGAATGGAGCCTGATTTCTTCACCACTTTGCATTTTGAAGTCCTCCAAACGACTACCGGCATTTGGAGCTTTCAAAAGGGGGGATCTGTCGTACGTTTTGGCGCGAATTATAATGATATATTCAATATTTCAGCAAAAATATGAAAAGGCCATTAAAACTTAAATGTGATCGTAACGATTATATAAGGAAATCAAGATGACTCCAAAGTGAAAAAGAAACACATGTGACTTAGATGTACAAGGTCCCCAATACATCAGCTATCTCTACTTTTTTACAAGCTCGAATGAAACTGAATGACAATGACAGTTATCATAGAACAAATGATTGTTGTCCTAAACCTTGGTGGATAAACAAACGATGTTTAAGGAAACCAGCCTTATCCTAGAACATCCTTTGTAAGTCAAGAACTGATTTCAGGTGAGGAAATAAATCCATTGTAGACCGAAGACCGAACATTGACTCAGCCATTCTAAAACAATGACTTGTGTTGACCAACTAAATTTCCTGAGAAGAAGGTATTTACACAGCTGGGCTCTCGGGCCACCACGGAAGAGATAGTTTTAAATACGGTCTTCACAAACCAATGTACAAAGTTGACTTGCATTATGAATATACGGGGTATTAGGAAAATATACGTTGACATGAAAAATAATATTTCCAAATTATCAAGGACATCTTAAGGACTGTGGGATATATATAACCATCGCATCAGCTAATTTAGAAATTTGTAAAAAGAATTATAGGAGAAATTTGTTTTTATCAATAGATGTGTTTTTAAAGAAACTAAATCCACATTATGGAAGATATAGAATTGTGATTATAAAGATGTATGCTGCAACATGTGTCCCTCAAACACATATCAAAATAATTCACGTATCCACATTAATAATTATTTTGCATTAATTGAGATATCAACCTGTGCATGATTGGAAAGAATGTTGTTGGGAAAATATGCGGTTATACAGGTATATACGTTTATGTTATGTAGGGATCAAAGATATACTAATTGGATATGATGGAACATAAAGTTATCAGAGATACATATATAGAAGTTACCAATAATAAGAATAATAAGTTAATAATAATAATACAAGTCTCCCCAGTAATATAAAATTATCTTACAGATAATCTCACAATAAAGGTGAGACACCTAGTGGCTGAAAGTGATATTACTTGAGGTTCTCAAAACTCGGTGACCCAGTAAATGATTAAAATCGTCAGCCAATAGGAGCCCGACATGTATTGCCAGGAATTCCCATAGAGACCAGAGGCCAATGAATGAAGGACAGCTGTCAGATGGGCAGGATGTAGGATAATTTAATGGTCCTATTGTTTTGAGTAATATAAGAGAGTAAGCCCAAGAGAGGAGGAGAAAAGGCAAGCAAAAGATGAATAAGGTACAGGCAATGAAGATGGATCAATGAAGGAAGAAGACCCCATCCATAGGGGGAGGGGCACGCTAGGACAAGGTATGAAGGCAGCTTGTCGTCCCATGAAGGGCCATAGAAAGCACTGCATATTAACTCTGGTCACCTGCAGATAGCCATCTTGGAATTGGTAAATATGCCATTTTACTTTATCAGAAATATTGTTGTTCTGTAGGATTTAAAGTTGTATATCGTGTAGTCATGGTCTGGTCTCATAATCAATAACTGGTAGATTTTTCTGTAAGCATACCATTTTTATATTTTAATATTTTAATATTTTTTACATAATATCAAAATTAATGACAGAACAAAGCCTTCCAATACATTTTCATATTTTTCCCGCTTACTTAAACTGCAGTAAAGTAACAGGTTGAAATATGAAATAGAAGCTTTCGTTTCATTGTCTTTTTATATAAAGTTATCTTGAGACTGGCCATGACACACAGATCAAAGGTATTGCACGCCCATTTTGGGGATAGTTTAATGTCTCGCAATGTGTTCATGTAACGCAGCTGGTATTCTAATGTCATGTAAATATCCATATTTTGTCAACCAATAAATTAGCTATTTTGTATGATTATACGTCTCTGTGAATACGTTTCATAATATAGACTGTGTCATATAGATTGACTTGTATTTAAAAACTTCTTCGTTATCAAAGAATTCAATATAATTTTACTGTGCGGGTAAATATAACCTTAAGAAAGCACAACACTGTGGAACATACATTTTCTATCAAATTATGTGCTTTATCTTTTCTTATTAGTGTGGGAAGTGTACTCACAAAGTGCTTTAATTGTATGTATTCCCAATCATTTAACTGTTGGTTTCCTTCCATTACGTGTATATCTTTTTTTTCCTTAATTCTCCCTAGTGAGACTATTTCACCTAATCTTTTACTTCCTAGTTTCCTACCCAATTTTGTCCTATTACCCGGCGGAAAGAATTTAGTGTCAGCAAGTGGGATTAGTGGGGAATTATATTCCCATTTTTCCCGTCTGTACAGCAAATCCCATATCCTCAACGCATTCTTTGTTATGCTGTGTGTGTCAGTGTCAACTATTCTAAATTTAGGTGGGATCCATACATTTGTGTCTAGTTGTGCCAAGCCTCTTTCTCTCTCTATTTGTGCCCATTTTTTTTTTGTATTTCTATTTGTCCATTCCACTATTCTAGTTAATATTACGGCATTGTAGTATCTATTTATATCAGGGAGCGCCATCCCTCCTCTTTTTTTACTCCGTGAAATGATTGAGTAGCTTATTCTCGGTTTTTTACCCTGCCAAATAAATTTTGAAATTATAGTTTTTATTAATTTAAAAAAACTTTGTGGGATATTAACTGGGACCATTTGAAATTTATAGATTATTTTTGGTAGGACCATCATTTTAAATACGTTAATCCTACCTATCCAGGAGATCTGTCTTTTTGCAAGGTTTTTCAGGTCTTGTTTTATTTCATTAATTAAGGGGATGTAGTTGGCCTCATACAATCTGTCTACTCTGGGAGTTATCTTTATCCCTAGATAAGTTATTGATTCTTTTTCCCACGTAAAAGGGTATGTATCCTGTAACGCTGCTTCTTCTGTGGACTCTATGCCCAGGTTCAATATCACTGTTTTTACGGGGTTTATTTTAAAATTGGAGAGTTCTCCGTATTTTCGTATCTCGTTCATTATTATGGGTATGGAGAGTCTAGGCCTAGAAACGTACAAGAGTATGTCGTCAGCGTACGCTGCCACCTTATATTCCTTCTCTCACTCCCCCTATATCCAAATTATTTCTGATCTTGTTCAGGAATGGCTCTAGGGCTATTACATATAGGAGGGGTGAGAGCGGGCATCCCTGTCTTGTTCCATTACTCATATCAAGGGGAGATGACATACTACCATTAACCTTTACTCTTGCCATCGGGAAGTTATAAAGGTTTCCTACCCATTTTATATATCTCGGGCCCAATCCTATACTTCGTAAAGACTCCATCATAAACCCCCAGTCAACCCTATCAAAAGCTTTTTCAGCATCGATTGACATAAGTATGGCTGGGGGTTTCTTCTGTTTGTCTTGCAACAACAAAATAGTTTTTAGGCTGTTATCTCGCCCTTCCTCGCCCTTCCCTGACTGGTCTTTATTGATTAAATCCGGCATATAGTCTTTTATCCTTGTTGCCAATATCTTTGCGTAGGTCTTTATATCAGCATTTAATAAAGCAATTGGGCGGTAATTGGAACATATAGTATTATCTTTTCCTGTCTTGGCAATGACTGTAATATTGGCCAGTAGGGATTCTTTCCTAATCTCCTCTTCTTCACCCAGTTTATTAAAGTAGTTACACATCTCCGGGGCCAGCAAGTCCTTGAATTTTTTATAATATTTAATGGGCAACCCATCTGGTCCTGGGCTCTTTCCCCCCGGTGTTTCTAGAATTGCTTGCCTTATTTCCCCCAGTGTTATTGGTTCTTCTAGAGATTCTATTGTTTCTTGTGTCAATTTTGGTAGATTGGCTTCTTCAATATATTCCCTTATTTTCTTTAACCTAATATCCTTCTGCTCCAATGTTTCTCTCTTTCTAATTGAATACAGTGTATTATAAAAAGTCCGAAAGGTCTCCGCAATTTCGGACGTCTTATACTTCAGTTGTCCATCTTGATTCTTTATTTTTTCTATATAATTTATGTTCCTTTTTTCTTTTGCGATCCTGGCCAAATATTTCCCAGGTTTATTCCCCCACACGTATCTATCTTTTGAGGCGTTTCTAAATATGTTCCTTGTTTCTATTTCCATTAAATCTCTTAATTGGGCCCTTTTCATTACTATTTCCTTATATAGTTCAGTTTCTTTTATATTCTTATGTTTATTTTCCAATTCTTGGAGGTCCCTAATTATTTTTTTCTTATTAGCTTCTCTTGCTTTTTTCTTCCCTGCTCCCAAGGAGATGAGCTTTCCCCGAATGAATGCCTTATGGGCTTCCCATACAGTTGCTGAGCTCATTCCCGGTGTATTATTTACAGCAAAATATTCCTCAATATCTGTTTTTATTATATCACATATTTCTGAATCCTCTATTAGATCTTCATTTAAGTTCCAACTTCCCTTTCTCTCTTCCATGTCTGGGAAATGAATTCTCACCAGAGCAGGGGCGTGGTCTGATATTGAAGTCACCCCTATCGAGGTTTTGTTTACGTGTTCCAGTATATCATGGTCCACCATTATATAAACTAATCTTGAGTACATATTATGCACTGTCGAGTAATATGTGTAATCTCTTTTGTTTGGGTTTGCAATTCTCCACGGGTCTATTAATTGTTGTTTAAAGAGTTTTCCCTTCAGTACACGCTGTTGCCTAGTGTTTGTTATGTGTACCCCTGATGCCCTATCTAGATGGTGTTCTAGAGTAAAATTGAAGTCCCCTGCTAATACTACATGGCCCTGTTTAAAATCCATTAGTATATTTAGGATCTTCTTTAAGTATTTTTGGGGATGTTTATTGGGGCAATATACATTAACCAAAGTGTAGGGTTTCCCCTGAAGGGTCCCTCTCAAGAACAAATAGTGACCCTCTGGGTCAACTTTCCTATCTTTTACTTTAAAACTGATATTTTTCCCAATCCCTATGGCCACCCCCCTAGATCGTTTCTGAGGGGAGTCCCCATAGTACCAAATCGGAACCGCCCGAGAAAAAAGCCTGATTCCTGAGTCTACTGTTATATGTGTCTCCTGTAGGAAGACTATGTCTGCGAAATGTCCTTCTATCTCCTTCAGGACCATATGTCTTTTACCTGGAGAACAAAGACCTCTTACATTGTAAGTTATTAAATTTACATTAGACATGCTCCTCTTTTCTTTTTTTTTCTTCCTTTTCCCTTTTCCACTCTTATTGCACTTTTCAGACAGATAGCTAATTTTAAACTCTTGCCCTTCCCTCCATATCCCCCTCTCCCTCCCCCTACCCTCCCCTCTCTTCTCCCCTTTCCCATCCTCCCTCCCACCCATACAGCCCCCCCACCCCCCCGTCCTACATACCACCCCTCTCCCCCTTTCCCTCTGCTCTGTTCCTTCCCTCCCCCCCTCCCCACCCACCCCTTTTCCTAGATGGTACCGTGACCCTAAGGTCATGTTGGGTAACATCGCCTCTTGCACCTCCTTGTGCCCTTTTGTTCCCTTCCCAGAATCGGAGTTCAAATCGCCGCGACCTCATTCTCCCTGTATCCAGGGGAATCACCCGAGGATGTTCGGTCACTCCCACTCCTAGGTCTCACCATTGTGTTTCACCTCATTAACTTTCTCCTTTGTTGCTCACTTAACCCTTATTACTCTTTGTTACCCCGGCACCCCTCTCCCCCCCTCCCGCCCCCCCCCATTCTCCCCTCCCCTCTCCCAACACTCTCCCCAACACCCTCTCCTTTGAATTCAACAATTTTAGGGTATCGGGATCTCCAGTTTTTGACAGAATTCTGGAATTTCATCTATGAATTTTAATTTCGCAGATACCCCATTTTTCCTGCCAATTAGGCATGCTGGGAAGCCCCAGTTATATTGGATTTCTTGTTCTTGCAACACCCGCAATAATCGTTTCAAATTTCTTCTTCTTTTCAACGTCTCTTGGGATAAATCCTGATAGATTTGAATATTTTTCCATAATTGTTTTTTTTCCTCCCAATTTTCAAATCTTATAATGATGTCTCTGGGGCTCTCCTGGGGGATTTCTCTGGGCCTCCTGATCCGGTGTGCGCGCTCAATTCTTAGTGGGGAAGTTATTTCTCTTTCCAAAAGTGGGTTGCAAATTTTTCGTATAATTTCGGGCAGATTTTCAGGCTGGGATGAATCTGGGACTCCGCGTATCCTAATATTTTTCCTTCTAACTTCTACTTTATACGCTTGTTCCCTTTGCTCCTTTTTTATTTCTTTAATTTCTTCCTCCAGTTTCCTAATAGTATTTATATTGTGATCAGCCTTCTTTTCTACTTCCTCTAATCTTTCCAGCATGAAACCCATATTTCTTTCCATTCTCTCCATTTGCGCTGTTAGTGATCTTTCTAAGGCCGCGAACATTCCCTGCATTTCCTTTTTTGTTGGTAGTGCCGATCTATCTTGTTGTTCTTCAGTTGTACTGTTATCTTGCGTCGGGTCCATGTCATATCGCATCGCAGTCTCTGGAATATTATCAATGTCTATTGGGATGTTTGGTGCCTGCTTTATCTTTTCCTTTTTCCTCTCTTTCTCCAATTGAGAACTTCTGCCCCCCTGTAGCTTCTCCGCTGTAGGTTTAACCCCGTTGGCTCCTTGGGTTGCTTGGATTATATATTTATTCATAGGGCCGGGGCTTTGGCTTAAGCGTGGTGTTGAAGCTGCCCCACCTCTTGCTCCCTTTGCTCTTGTACTCATAATTAGTAGGAGGGCCGGGCTGTGCGGGGTAGTTTTCCTTAGATATCGTTTTTGGGCTTAGTATTATACAGTATATTGCTCCCAATCCCCATCAAGTGTGGAGGGGGAGTGTTCACCCGATTATGACCCCCAGTCCAACCGTAGGTGAGCTAAATGTAGAGCTAGCTTTTATCTCCACTGATCGTTATACGGCCTTATTTTATTCTTACTTTAATTCTACAGACAATTTTGCATATTGTAGTGTGTATTTATTTTGCTTTGATTTCTGCTGATGGGGGGACCCCGTTAGTTCCCCATGACCCACGGGGTTTACTACACGAAGAAAGAAGTTGACGTCCTGTTGTCTTCTAGAGCCCTCAATTAGCTTCACACTTTGGCATGTTGCACGCTATGTTTTTTTTTTACTTACATATTGTTTTGGGGGTGTAAGCCTCCTGATTCTGTTGGTTGAACCCCCAAACGAGAAGGGAGCTCCTCTGCCTCCCCTGATCACAGTAACAAAGTAGTAGTAACAAAGTAACAAAGTAGCATATCCCGCCCCCTTGCGGGTGTTCTTTAAGAGGGCAGGAGAGCGGCTCTCAAGTATCAAAAGGGAAGCACCCGGGAGTTCCCCGAGGAGGTCCTCACACCTACAGGGTTCTTCTACAAGTACAGCAGGTTCTTACTGGGATAGAATGAGATGGGTTGGTGGGTGCGATCTGTGTAGCTTCTGCTTGATGGAAGTTTTACCCCCCGTCACTGCTGCTGCTCGCGTCCACTAATCCCCATGTGGGACGCGCTTGTGTTTTTACTGCTGAGCTCTCTGCGGTTCAAAGTCCAACCAGGTCGGGTGGGATACCGACCACCCGACACTGACTGGATCCCGCGATCTGTCTACTTGTTACCGCAGACGCATCTGCTGCCGCCACCGTCTCCGCAGCCCGCTATTTACACCTACAGACTTCCACAGCAAGGGGGGGGGGGGGGGAGAGGAGGGTCTTCACCAGCAGGATGCTGGACGGACTGTGGGGATGCCTTCGGGGAGTTTACCCATCATATTCCTCGCTACACGGTGAGACCTGTCGGCTGGATCGCTCCCCTAGCCTCCTCGGCGTGCAGGACGCGCCATCTTAGACTCCTCCCTCCTACTCTATATATATATATATATATATATATATGATCTAAATAAGTATTTTATCTTCTCCTTGTTTTCTATGTTGGAGATAGCAAGTATCCATAAATGTGTTTTTTTATACTGTGGTATCTAAGGCTGCTTTGTATAACATAATATTTATATACATTATGGGCCAGATTCAGGTACAGTTAGGCTGGCGGATCCAGTGATCCGCCAGCCTAACTGTCACTTTAAGCCGGCATTTCTGTTTTCTGTAACCAGAAAACAAGAAACGCCGGGTTGAAGTTCCGATGCGAGCAGCGTAAATGAATTTTGCCATTGCATCGTTACTTCAACTTAAAAATGGCGCCGGGGGCGTTCCCGCCGATTTACGCTCAAAAAATATGTTAATGAGCGGAAATCGGCAATTCACGAGCGAATTCGGGCGCGACGCAGTGACGTTACGACGTTTCCGGAAGCGATACGCGGCGCATAGATAAAGCAGCCCCCTAGTGGAGTATCCTATGTTAGGTATAGGCGTCGTCATCGCGTCGGAAAAAAAAAATGGCGTCGCTTGCGTAAAAAGTTCATGAATGGGAATGTGACGTCATTGACGTTCATTCACAGAATTTGGAGCATGCGCACGGGGATGCTTTGACACTCGACGCATGCGCAGTACGTTCGCCGCGGGATCGCGCTTAGTTTAAATACTACACGCCCCGTACCCGCCCAATTTGAATTCCGCCGGCTCATTTGCGATGCGCTGCCGCAACTTTAGGAGCAAGTGCTTCATGAATAACAGCACTTGCTCCTAAAATTTCGGCAGAGTAACGTAAATGAGAAGCGTTACTCTGGAGCAAAGATGCTCCCATCTACCTGAATCTGGCCCTATGTGTTTCCATATTGTTTATTTCATGCGTTAAATCTATTGCATGTTTTTGGCCCCATTGTTTAAAATATTGGGTATCGCTTATCGTGTTTTGCCCCATTGTTTAAAGTATTGGGTATCGTTTATGGTCCCAGATTATTCAGTGCAGTTGCAGCTTGTCTCGAGCTCCCGTCGCTCTGCAATTATACCATCAGCGGTTGCTATGGCTGCTGGACAAGCACCTATTGCCGTGCCGTGGCTCCGCTAATAGGTGCAGGGGATGGGGGAGTGTCGTTTTAAGCCGGAGTCTTTGTCGTGTCGTGTCATCACGCCCCCTGTCAAAGTCAGGAAATGACGAAACACATAATTGTGAAGTGGAAGGAAAATGATAAATGTTTTTCAGAATGTTTTACAAATAACTTTGTGAAAAGTGTGGCGTGTATTTGTATTCAGCCCCCTAAGTCAATACTTTGTAGAACCATCTTTCAATTACAGCTGCAAGTCTTTTTGGGGATGTCTCTACCAGCTTTGCACATCTAGAGAGTGACATTTTTGCTCATTCTTTGCAAAATAGCTCAAGCTCTGTCAGATTGGATGGAGAGCTGTGAACAGCAATTTTCAAGTGTTGCCACAGATTCCCAATTGGATTTAGGTCTGGGCTATTCTAATGCCGGCGTGAAAAATGAGAACATTTTTCTTTTCTCCTGCCGGGATTCCCAGTTGTCTTTTTTCCTGACAGTTTTCCTATGGGAAACACTGCGGTAGAGTATACACACGGCCAGGATTCCTGGCCAAAGCTCTCATGGCAGTTTTCCTGGCAGGAAAACCGGCCGTGTGTAGGGAGATAAAGCTGCCGAGCAGGTTCTTGGCTTTCCTCTCGAGTTTCCTAGCGGTAAAAAGTCAGTGTGTACGAGGCATTACACATGAATATGCTTTGATCTAAACCATTTCATTGTAGTTCTGGCTGTATGTTTAGGGCCCTTGTCCTGCTGGAAGGTGAACCTCGCCGGTGGAGTTTCCTTCTGCCGAAACAGAACCCTCCCAGTACTAAGTGGGGCTCCCCCGAAGGGAGACCCCATGAGAGCAGGCGAACTAAAATACAAAAGAAAAGGAAGGAGGGCGCACCGACCTTGTGCATTACCACTTAAAAGTTTTAATAAACAAGAAATAAAAGCAATGGTCCTACTTACAAACATTCAAAAGTAAGCACTTTTAAAAACAGCTGAGACTGGACCTCACGGCACCTGCCAGTCAGACCCTTGACATCAATATGGCTGACACGTTTCTGGGGCGTACCCCCTTCCTCAAAGCCTAGGTGGTCTGTGATAGCTCTCTCTTCCTGCAAGTCATCCTTTATAGGTGTACGTGTGCATAGGGGCGCAGCAAGACCCACCGCTATTGGTCGCTGGCTGACGAGTCCCAGCTGGGAAACCCGTACATGTGTACGAGGCATTACACATGAATATGCTTTGATCTAAACCATTCCATTGTAGTTCTGGCTGTATGTTTAGGGCCCTTGTCCTGCTGGAAGGTGAACCTCCATCCCAGTCTCAAGTCTTTTGCAGACTCTAAGGCCTCGTACACACGAGGGGATATGTCCGCTGAAAACGGTCCGATGGACCGTTTCAGCAGACATCTCCGCTCGTGTGTATGAGCTAGCGGACAGATTTCTCCACCACACAGATTTCAAAGCATGCTTAGAATGGATTCGGCGCATGCGCGGAAGTGTTTTACTTCCTGGTGCGGTGACGTAGCGGTGACGTGGCGGCGTCAACGTCACCGCCGCGTCACCGCGCCGTCCGGCGGCGGGGAATTTGATCCGATGGTGTGTACACGCCATCGGATCAAACTCCCGATCGGACATATCTGATGGAAATGGTCCGCGGACCGTTTTCATCGGATATGTCCGATAGTGTGTACGAGGCCTAACAGGTTTTCTTCTAAGATTGCCTTGTAATTGGCTCCATCTATCTTCCCATCAACTCTGACCAGCTTCCCTATCCCTGCTGAAAAAAAGCATCCTCACAGCATGATGCTGCCACCACCATGTTTTACGGTGGGGATGGTGTGTGCAGTGTTAGTTTTCCACCATACATAGTGTTTGCTATTGCACCTTCTTCCACAAGTTTGCTGTGTCCCCCACATGGCTTCTTGTAAACTGCAAACGAGACTTCTTATGTCTTTCTTTCAACAATGGCTTTCTTCTTGCCACTCTTCCATAAAGGCCAGATTTGTGGAGTGCACTACTAATAGTTGTCCTGTCCTATCCCCTGAGCTTTGGATCTCTGCAGCATCTCCAGTGTTACTCTGGGTCTCTTGGCTGCTTCTCTGATTAACTCTCTCCTTGCCCAGCCTGTCAGTTTAGGTGGACGGCCATGTCTTGGTAGGTTTGCAGTTGTGCCATACTTTTTCAATTTTCAGATGATGGATTGAACAGTGCTCCCTGAGATGTTCAAAGCTTGGGATTTTTTTTTTCATAACTTAATCCTGCTTTTAACTTCTCCACGTGGGTGTTACTATGTTATTGCTAATTGGTCCTAAAATCCTCCTAATAGAGATCTATTTTGAAACACAGAATTCTGACTTTGAATCTTGGAATTCTGACTGTGGAACTCTGACTTTTAATCTCAGAATTCTGTAAAAAGAAAACATTTTTAAACTCACAATTCTGACATTCAATCTCAGAATTCTGACCTTTAATTTCAGAATTCTAACTTTCAAACTCAGAATTCTGACTTTCAAACTTAGATTTTTTTTAACTCAGAATAAATTAAAAAAAAGGTCAATTGGTTCCACTAGATTTTAGTCAGGGGTATCAGATTAAAGGGGGCTGAATACAAATGCACGCCACACTTTTCAGATATTTATTTGTAAAACATTTTAAAAAACATTTATTATTTTCCTTCTACTTCACAATTATGTGCTACTTTGTGTTGGTCTATCACATAAAATCCCAATAAAATATGTTTACGTTTTTTGGTTGTAACATGACAAAATGTGGAAAATTTCAAGGGAAATTAATACTTTTTCAAGACACTATATAGCCTATTTACATTAGTTTTGCCCCATTGCAACAGAACGAACGTACATGTACTTTCACTGGGCGAAAGGCTTTGCAAGTTAATTTTAAATCATCCCCCTGGTGTAAGCATCTTACATAAATAACGGAGGACAGGATACGTGGTCTGACAGCTTGTTCTGTTTATTTTTATTCAGTTACATGTTAGGAAATAACTGCAATCTCACAGAAATATTTAGACCTGAAAACAGCTGGATTGGCAATTTTTTTTCTATTGAAAAGCCTATGGCATGCAAAACACACCCAAAAACTCCACCGGTGCCAAAAAAATGTGCACACACATAAAGAGTGAAACACAAAATACGTGCAACGGGTGCTGTGTCAATCGGTCCTCCATTACAAAGGACCTGAGCCTGATCCCCCGGGGCGTTAGGCTCCAGACGGGGACTGAGGTACTCAAGTGGTCCGAGCAGCTGAAGCCGACATGGACCCAATTCCTTGGAGGGTCTGCCGAAACAGAACCCTCTCAGTACTAAGTGGGGCTCCCCCGAAGTGAGACCCCATGAGAGCAGGCGAACTAAGCCAGAAGGCCATGTCCACCCGCTCCCAAGACGTTCAGGGCTGGCCCGAGGACCGGCACCCTACTAATCACACAGTGACTAACGTGACACCAAACAAAAAATACATAAAGTGACAACACAGGGGTAAATAAAAAGAAAGTGGGGGAGAAGGAAGATGGGAGAGTGAGTGGAAAGTGACCATCGTGCAACACGATGGCCGGCCCTCCGGCCAGGAAACAAAAATTCCTCTGGTCCCAGCCAAAAGGCACGGCCCTAGAGGCAGGTGTGAAAAGTGTGTAGTGGAGATATGGCCATGGTGCCATACTTGAAGTGCCCTCTCAATCACTGTGCAAATACGGCACCCCTGGACTGCCACTCCAGGGGCACAGTCTCCATAGGCTTTTCAACGAGCCCTGACCAACAGCCTGGACCAGCAGCACCCATCCCAGCCAAGAAGGTAGGAGCTCTGAGAGATTAGGGAGAGCCTACACCAACGGGCTACTCCCACTACTCCCATCCCTCCCTTCTAATCTTGTTCGGAAAATACTAACCGCTCCCCCCCCCCCCCCGAGGAAAGGAGGAGCTAGTGTTTTCTCCCGAACAACTGACGAGCGGCCACCACAAAATCCAGGCCAGGCCAGGATCCTGGCCCTTCAGCTTCGACCGCATGTTCTTGTCCAAAACAGAAGACTTCTACCTTTACGCCAGCAGGTTCTGCATCTGCCAACCGCCATCCCTTTCCCCCTCGCTGTGTACTAGGGACGGTTAGCATAGCGCCCCCTCCTGGCAACTGATAAGAACAGATACTACACTTGATCTTAGCCAAAAGGCTGAGAAGCTGGATTGGCTATGGTCTACCTCAAGTCCACAACAAGCTTTATTTAGCTGCCACATCCGAAAGCCCCTGCTGCTGCTGCTGCTGCTTGTGGCAACCAAGGTGTGCTATAAGGGAGACTTTCAGTGAAAAATGTTCACCACATTCAGGGCAGGAATACTGCTGATCACCCATGTGGATTCGCTTATGTCTAATCAACACGGATCGCTCTTTGAAGCCTCTCCCGCATTCTGTACATGCATAGGGGCGCTCGCCGGTGTGAACTCTCAGGTGCGAGACGAGTCGGACTTTCTCTGTAAAACATTTCCCACATTCAGAACATGCATATGGCTTCTCCCCTCTGTGAACTTTTTCATGCCTAATAAGACATGATTTATGAGAATAACATTCACCACACTGAGAACAGGAGTAAGGCTTCTCCATAGAGTGAGTCCGCTGATGTGAAATAAGACCGTTACTCCGGGTGAAACACTTCCTGCACTCAGAACAGGAAAATGTATTGTCAGCCGTGTGAAGTCTCTGATGGTTCGAAAGATTACTCCTTCCTGTAAACCGTTTTCCACATATCGAGCACGAATATGGCTTCACCCCGGTGTGAGTCAGACAATGTTTGGCGAGGGTTTGTTTTAGGATGAAACTTTTCGCGCACTCAGAACACGCATGTGGCTTCTCCCCGGTACGCGTCATGTGATGTTTATCCAGACTTTGTTTCAGCAGAAAACACTTTCCGCATTCCGAACACGAAAATGGCTTCTCGCCCGTGTGCGTTAGGTGATGCCGGATGAGCTGTGACTTCTGTACAAAACGTTTGCCGCAATCAGAACAGGAAAACTGTAAATCACCAGTGTGGATTTTTTCATGTGTTCGCAGCTGGGATTTATGAGGGAAACCTTTCCCACATTCTGGGCAGGAGTAATGCCGCGTACACACGGTCGTTTTTTGCGATGAAAAAAAACTTCGTTTTTTAAAACGTCATTTAAATTGATCGTGTGTGGGCAAAATTTCGTTTTTTGTCTTAAAAAAAACGACCAAAAAAAAATTCCAACATGCTTGAATTTTTTGTGTCGTTTTTCAAAACGTCGTTTTTTGTTTCACAAAAAGTCACCGTGTGTAGCAAAAACGTCGTTTAAAACAACGTTTTTCAACCCGCGCATGCCCAGAAGCTAGTTATGAAGCGAGCTTCAATGGAAAAGTGTGGTGAACGTAACCTCGTTTTTTGTGAAAAAAACGATGGTGTGTATGCAACATCGTCTTTGAAAGTGACATTTCAAAAACGTTGTTTTTTACTTCACAAAAAACATCGTTTTTTTTCATCGCAAAAAACGACCGTGTGTACGCGGCATTAGGCTTCTCTCCTGTATGAGTCATTTGATGTCCGTCAAGACCAGATTTTCTGGTAAAGCACTTTCCGCATTCATGACACTTGTGAGGCTTCTCCCCTTTATGTGTCGTCTGATGCCGGATGAGACATGACTTCTGGATAAAACATTTACCGCAGACGGAACATGAAAATCGCCTCTCGCCTCTGTGGCTTTTTTCGTGTCTCTATGGGATGCTTCTGTCTGAAAAGCATTTCCCACAGGCGTACGGCCTCTCTGTGGTGGGATTATATCTGTCTCTTGAGACAGCTGGCTCCGATGAAAGATGCTGTGATAGATCTGGATGGTGGAGGAGATGTGGAGTGTGATTTGGGGTAATGGCTGCTTCTTCTGCAGAATCTGAAGTGAGGCCATCATCCCCTGAGCTCAACGGACTTTCTTCGATTTGGTATTTTCCGAATCTTTCCTCTAGAGAAAACAAGCAGTAAAAACAGTTAAAGCTGAACTCCAGGAATCTCTTCAAGTTCTGTACAGTTGAAAAGGCTATTCTACAGCACTGAAATTGCTTACCTTGATTTCAATGCATTTCTCACATTTTTCATTAGAAGCTGCAACATACAGATACATAGCTGGATTCACATACCTCGGCGCATATATATGCCGGCGTAGCGTATCTTCTTTACGCTACGCCGGCGCAACGCAGAGAGGGAAGCATGGAATTCACAAAGCAAAGCTCCCAATGTTGTGCCGGCGTAGCGTATAGTCGTAGGCGTAAGGCAGCGTAAGTCAAAGTGGGCTGGAAATGGGCTTGATACATTTAAATTAAAAATTCGAGGAATCCCCCGAAGTGGGGCTTTGAAGGCAACAAGAAATTTTTAAATGTTATATACAAGATTATAAAGTTTTATTAATAAATAACAAAGTGTCCAGGGACACATGAATATAAAAAACTAATAAAGTTTTTTCTTATAATGTTTTTTTGAACAAATTTACCAGATCTCACACAGCCTTCGGCCCCTGAAGAAGGGAAAACCCGAAACGCGTTGGGCCTGGTACTCATTTTGTGGATCATTCAAATTGTATAATTATTTGTTCTTTTTATTTTTATATTCATGTGTCCCTGGACACTTTGTTATTTATTAATAAAACTTTATAATCTTGTATATAACATTTAAAAATTTCTTGTTGCCTTCAAAGCCCCACTTCGGGGGATTCCTTGAATTTTTCTTTGCTCATCAGGGGTGGTGGCAACACATTGAAGGTCACACATTTAAGATGTTCCCCATGTATATTGATACATTTAAATTAAGTGTGACCCCATGCAAATGATGGGCTTTGCTTCAGACAAGTACTTAAAATGAACTGCGCATGCGTCGTACCTGGGACACATCCCAGTGCGCATGCTCACAATCACGTTGAAACAACTGGCTAAGATACGTTGAATCACTGCCTACGACGTGAACGTAACCTACACCCAGCCCTATTCACGTACTACATAAACGACGTAAAATTGGACGACGTTCGTTCCCTGGTCCATACCTTTGCATGAGTTGCGCCTCCTTTATGGGGAATAACTGTACACCGGATGTAACCCTTACGCAAATCGCTTAAAACATGCGCCGGGCGCAAGTACGTTCGTGTATCTCCCTCATTTGCATCGAAAATCAATGGGAGTGCCAAATGCGTCCAGCGTAACTTTGCACCCACTATACGCCGGCGTAGGCAAGTTACGTTGGTCGGATGAAGTCAGTTCTTAGGCGTATCTTAGTTCTGTGGGCACGGCGCATAGATACGACGGCGCATATTTACACTTACGCGGCGTATCTCGAGATACGTCGGCGTAAGTGCTTTGTGAATCCGGCTAACGGTGGATATAAAAAGTCTACACACCCCTGCGGAGAGGTCCACCGATTATTTATTTTTTTAAAGTCAGCAACTACAAATACTGCAGACTTTTTAAATAAGGAAACTTACCTGTCCAGCGCGCCCGCAATGTCGGCACCCGAAGCCGATCTACCACTCGTACACACTTTTTTCAATTAGTCATTAAAAAGGACCGTGTGTAGGCTCCAGAGGATTTTTCTCGACGAGAAAAATGGGCATTAAAAACTTAGAACCTACTTTATTTATTTTTTGTCGTTTTTCATGTCGTGAAAAATGGTCGTGTGTAGGCTTTAACGACGGTGACAAAAAAGTGCATGCTCAGAAGCAAGTTATGAGAAGGGAAATTTACATAATCAGCCCCTTCCCCTTTATAGTGTTGTACGTCACCGCGCTTTGCTCAAGCATTTTTTTTTCACGACCGTGTGTATGCAAGGCAGGTTTGACAAGAATCACGTTGAGAAAAACGTCGTTTTTTTCCATTATGTAAAAAACGGTTGTGTTTGTACGTGGCATAGTACTTTGTTGAAACGCCTTTTGAGTGTTTGAGTATTGACATGGCAATATTTTCCCACTCTTCCTTGCAGAAACACTCTAAATCTGTCATATTGTGAGGGCATCTCCTGTGCACAGCCCTCTTCAGATCACCCCTCAGATTTTCAATTGGATTCAGGTCTGAGCTCTGGCTGGGACATTCCAAAACGTTAAAGCGGATGTCCGCTGAAATAAAATATTAAAAGCCAGCAGCTACAAATACTTCAGCTGCTGACTTTTAATTACCTGTCCTGGAGGCCAGCACCATCCGCAGCAGAGGACGCGCGATCGCTGGTCACTCTGCTGCCCCCCGCCATCCTCATTGAGGGAACCAGGAAGTGAAGCGCTCCAGCTTCACTGCCCAGTTCCCTATGGCCTACGCCAGCCGATTGGCTCCCGCTGTGTACTGGGAGCCGAGTGTTCCCAGAACACAACGGGGGGGGGAGGTGACGTCATGCTCACAGTTTACCCGAGACTGTGTGGCCAGAAGTGGGTGCAAATACCTGTCTTTAGACAGGTATCTGCACCCCCTCCCCCTGAAAGGTGTCAAATGTGACACCGGAGGGGGGAGGGTTTCTATTAGCGGGAGTTCCACTTTAGGGTGGAGCTCCACTTTAATCTTCTTCTGATAAAGCCATTCCTTTGCTGATTTGGATGTATGATTTGAGTCATTGTCATGCCAAAAGATGAAGTTCCTCTTTATATTAAACTTTCTAACAGAAGCCTGAAAGTTTTGTGCAAATATTGACTGGTATTTGGAACTGTTCATAATTCCCTCTACCTTGACTAAGGCCCCTGTTCCAGCTATATAAAAACATCCCCAAAGCAAGATGTTGCCACCGCCATGCTTCACAGTGGGTACGGTGTTCTTTTGGTGATGTGTTGTTTTTGAGGCAAACATTAAGCCGGGCTTGGATGTTTTTCTTAAGAAAAGGCTCCCGTCTTGTTACTCTACCCCATAGCCCAGACATATGAAGAATACGAGAGATTATTGTCACATGTACCACACAGACAGTACTTTCCAGATATTCCTGTAGGCCTCTTAGCAGCCTCCTTTATCAATTTTATTCTCGTCTTTTCATCAATTTTGGACGTCTAGTTCTTGGTGATGTCACTGTTGTGCCATATTTTCTGCACTTGATGATGTCTTCACTGTGTTCCATGGTATGGCTAATGCCTTGGAAATTATTTTTGTACCCTTCGCCTGACTGATACCTTTTAACAATAAGATCTCTCTGATGCTTTGGAAGCTCTCTGCGGACCATGTCTTTTGTGCTATAAACAAAAAAGAGCGACAATTTTGAAAAAAAAAAAACACAATATTTTTTACTTTTTGCTATAATAAATATCCCATTTAAAAAAAAAAAAAAAATTATCAGTTTAAGCTGATATGTATTCTACATATTTTTGGTAAAAAAAAAAAAATCGCAATAAGCGTATAGTAATTGGTTTGTGCAAAGTTTATAGTGGCTACAAAATAGGGGATAGAATTCTTACAATTTTTTTTTTTTTTTTTTTTACTAGTAATACGGCGATTGCAAATTTTGGCAGGACTGCGATATTGCGACGGACACATCAGACACTTTTGACACATTTTTGGGACCATTCACATTAATACAGCGAACAGCGCTAGAAAAACGCACTAATTACTGTATAAATGTGACTGGCAGGGAAGGGGTTAACACTAGGGGGGTGAGGAAGGGGTTAAGTGTGTATCCTGGGTGTGTTCTAACTGTGTGGAGGGAGGGGACTGACTGGGGAGGTGACCGATGCTGTGTCCCTATGCCAGGCACGCGCATTGGAATCTCGGGGACGCGTCGGGTGCACGCCGCCATCGGTGCTCGCGGGCGCCCCCCAGTGGCCGGAGGACACGAAGACGTCAAATGACAGTGGCTTGGATTTACAGAGCCACCTTGCCGCCGTCATTTGACTATGTGCAGGGGCTCAAGCGGTTAAATGATGGCCTGTGTGTACTGACTTCTATTTAACATGAGTTTGAATGTGATTGCTTAATTCTGAACACCCCCAGTTATAAGAGGGTGGGCACACTTATGCAATCATTTTTTATTCATTTTTTACTTCCTCCTTATAAAAGATTTCAGTTTTGTTTTTCAATTGATTTTTTACATTAAAGGTGGAAAAAGTTCTGAAATGATTTACTATTTTTTTTTACATCACAGAAACCTGACATTTTAACAGGGGTGTGTAGACTTTTTATATCCACTGTAGAGCCTACCTCATTCCCAGTCTGGAAGACATCCAGCATCATAAAGCTCTTTAGCCTCCCCAACCTGTCTATCCCAGCCCTCCCCCTTTCATTTATTGGACTTCTTTTAACTACAGAGTCTCCGCATTTTAATATCTGCATAACTTCTCCCAAAACCCAGCCCACTGCCTGCTTTAGGGCCAAGGAGCTGTGATGTTTTCAGGAAGCTATGTACAGGGCTGGGGCAATAA
Organism: Rana kukunoris; assembly: GCA_029574335.1. NCBI lineage: Eukaryota > Metazoa > Chordata > Amphibia > Anura > Ranidae > Rana > Rana kukunoris. The sequence goes on along the minus strand of JAJQKJ010002069.1, from coordinate 87,740 downwards.
TTTTTTACACCCTAGGCAAAACCTTAATTTGCTGCACCCCCCCATTGGCTCCACCCCTTTTGTCCTGCCCATGTATGCCCCACCTTTTTAATGAAGCGCCCATCAATGCAGCCTCACCAGTGCCCATCAATGCAGCCTCACCAGTGCCCATCAATGCAGCCTCACCAGTGCCCATCAATGCAGCCTCACCAGCACCCATCGATGCAGCCTCACCAGCGCCCATCAATGCAGATGGTGAGACTTAGTTGCTTGTTGCAGAGAGAAGAGAGTAGAAACACCAGTGGTCGGGTGCCCCTAGGCAGCAGTGTGCCCTAGGCGATTGCTATCATGTCACTATGGACCAAAATCTCTGAGGAATGTTTCCAACACCTTGTTGAATCTATGCTATGAAGAATGAAGGCAGTTCTGAAGGCAAAAGGGCTCCAACCTGGTACTAGCAAGGTGTATATAATTAAGTGTCTGGTGAGTGTATATTAAGCTACGCTATTATATCAAGGCCTTCCTGATTAGTGTGACATACAGGGCATTCGTAATAAATTCAGACCCCCTTTACTTTTTTGAATTTTGTTATGTTGTAGCCTGATTCTACAGTCATTTAAATTAATTTTTCTCATTAATCTACACTCAGTACCCCATAATGACAAAATGAACACAAAATGCAAGGCAGGCTTGAGAGGAATATCGTCGGGAAAAACTAAGGGCCAGATTCAGTAAGAAGTTACTTTTAACCTGCGCCGGCGTATCTTTTTTCTGTATTCAGAAAACAAGATACGCTGGGATTGAGTTAACCACTTGCTTACTGGGCACATAAACCCCCTTCGTGCCCAGGCGAAATTTCAGGTTCCGGCACTGCGTCGCTTTAACTGACATTTGCGCGGTCGTGCGACGTTGCTCCCAAACAAAATTTACGTCCTTTTTTCCCCACAAATAGAGCTTTATTTTGGTGGTATTTGATCACCTCTGCGGTTTTTATTTTTTGCGCTATAAACAAAAAAAGAGCGACAATTTAAAAAAAATATATATTTTTTTTATTTGTTGCCATAATAAATATCCCAATTTTTTTTAAAAAAACTATTATTTTTTTTCTCAGTTAAGACGGATACATATTTTTCGACATATTTTTTTGTAAAAAAAAAAAAAATTGCAATAAGCGACTGGTTAGCGCAAAAGTTATAGCGCCTACAAAATTGGGAACAGAATGATTTTTTAGTAATGGCGGGCGGCGATCTGCGATTTTTATTGGGACCGCGATATTGCGGCGGACACATCGGACACTTTTGACACAAATTTGGGACCATTCACATTTATACAGCGATCAGTGCTATAAAAATGCACTAATTACTGTATAAATGTGACTGGCAGTGAAGGGGTTAACACTAGGGGGTCAGGAAGGGGTTAAGTGTGTATCCTGGGTGTGTTCTAACTGTGTGGGGGGTGACTGGGGGAGGTGACCGATGCTGTGTCCCTATGTACAAGGGACACAGATCGGTCTCCTCTCCTCTAACAGCACGTGGAGCTCACACAGAGCTCCACGTCCCTGCTGTCATCTGCTTGTTTTCCCGCCGATCGCATGTACCCGGCTTTTCAGCGATGCGCCGGGACAGTGTTTACCCGCTGAGCGCCACCCAGTGGCGCGCGCGGGTAATGCTCTTTAAATGACGTCCAAAGACGTCAACTTGGCACTTGAGAGCCGCGCTGTTGACGTCTTTTTTTTTTAAGTGTATTTTTGTGCGTGTACTCGAGAGAGGAGCCGGACTGCAGAAGTTGGGAGTAGGCAGACCTCCCCCAGAGGCAATCTACCATCCTTCTCCATGCCCCCGGGTGGCAATCAGTGAGATACGCCTATTCACGAACGTACGCCTGGCCGACGCAGTGAATTTACGTCGTTTACGTAAGCCGTTTTCCGGCATAAAGATAAACCACCAAAAAGATGGCGCATCCTATGTTAAGTATGGATGTCGGGACCGCGCCGAATTTAAAAAATTATACGTCGTTTGCGTAACTCTTCCGTGAATGGGCATTTACGTCAATTACGTTCTCGTCGAAAATAATGCGTCGTAGCGTCATAATTTGGAGCATGCGCACTGGGATACGTCCACGGTCGGCGCATGCGCAGTTAAAAAAGAAACGCGTAAAAAACGTGGGGTCACAGAACATTGCCATAAAACAAGCCCACTTCATTCACATTTGAATTACCCGGGCTTACTCCGGCCCATTAACGCTACGCCGCCGTAACTTAGCTTGGTGAATACAGCATTTGCCTCACTAATTTACGGCAGTGTAGCATAAACAACATACGCTACGCCCGCCAAACTTGAAACCTCCGTGGCCGGGATGTGAAAGAGAGAAGACGTGCGTTAGCTGAGCTCCGCTCTGACCCGAATCCTGACTACCTTTCAGCGCAGATTCCTACGTCCAGCATCCGTTTTTGCAGGCACCCTGGGGCGGAAGAAGGCACCCGGTACCCAGAGAGCCCCTCCGCTGTCGCCGGGCAGGCTCCGTTCGTCCTCGACGCCTGCAGCGCGGGCCGCGTCGGCCATCTTGCCCACAAGGCTCTCAGCCCTAGAGATGTCTACTGACTTTCCAGCCCTGCCTAATCCATCGGCATCCCAAGCTGCTTCCCACGCTGAGCTCCTGGCGGCTATCAAGGAGGGCCGGGACTCTGTGGTGGTGAAGATAGATCACCTCGCAGCGGACGTGAGCCTTCTTAGACATGACATGGATAAATTTAGGGCCCGGTTCGCCGAGGCGGAGGGCCGCATCTCACAGCTGGAAGACTCTACCAGGGCTGACTCCAGGGACCTCCATGCCCTACAGTTACAGGTTAGAGCCCTGCAGGAGAAATCCATTGACACCGAGAATAGGCTCAGGAGGAATAACATCAGGATACTGGGCCTCCCGGAACGGGCAGAGGGCCCCAAGCCTGCGGAGTTTACTGAAACCTTTCTCATCTCGCTATTGGGCCTGCCGGAGATGCCGCCTACATTTGTGGTCGAGCGGGCTCATAGAGTTCCTCCCAAGCCTCCGGTCCCCGGGGCCCCACCGAGGCCTTTCCTGCTCCGTCTGCTGAACTATCGTGACAGGGATCGAATCCTGGCGGCTGCCAGGGAAAAAAGGGATCTAATGTTTGAAGGAGCCAGGATCATGCTATTCCCGGATTACTCTCCTGAGGTGCAGCGCCAACGCCGCTCCTTTACCGAGGTGAGAAGGTGTCTGCGAGACCAAGGCCTCAAATTTAGCCTGCTGTATCCCAGCAAGTTGCGGGTGATAGATGGAGACCGCACGCGCTTCTTCACCGATCCGGAGGCGGCTATGTCGTGGCTGGAGGCCCGCCGTTGAGGCTTCCCTCGTGGCAAGTATCCCGGCTAAACTTCTATCTCTCTTCCTTGGGCCACCCTTTCCTCCCCTTCCTGCATTGCTGTTTTTTTCTCTGTTGGCTTTTATTCTTTTTATTTTGCTGACAGAGGGATGGGACCTATTGGATGTCGCTGGGGTTAAATCCCCCCCTTGCTTTGCTGCTGGTGACTAATTTTACAATTTTCCTTTGTTCTACTGTACTGCTGCCACCGGCTTCTGAATGACGGTTGATCCTGACCTTGGTCCCTGTCCCTCCTGCTATACGGGGGGGGGGGGGACGACGACACATGAGCGCATGTTCTCCAAGAGTTTCTTTCTACATTGTGGACTGAGATCCGGCCCCCCCCCCCTCCCTCCTCTTACTCCGGTTTTACCATGTTGTTATCCCTGTTTGCTGGCTATGCTCCCTTGTTGCGGCGTTCAATTCCGAGTAGTATTACCCCCCGCGCCCTGGCCTTTTTTTTTGGCCTTGTCCAGGCCTGGAATCTGCCTCTATTACGGCTCAGAGTTTGGTTTGCACAGCGCACGAATATGGTGGCGCAGCACTCGGACCTCCAGAAACTGTGACGCGGAGGAGTCGCAACCCCCCCCCCTGTGCTTGGAGCTGTCCTGACTTGCTTACCTTTCTATTTTATTTTTCATTTTTTTTTTTTTGTCCAACTTTGCGCCCTGCCCCACCTGGGCATGGACATTGTCCGCGGGTCCTTGGTAGATGTGGACAGCCCTGCGGCTATTGTGTAGGGCCCCCAGTTTAGGGGCACACTTACACCTTCTACAGTTGACTGTTTATTTTTGGGGAAAAACTATTCCCACCCCTCAGGCCGTTGCTAGAGGGATGGGACATAGTCGGATAGGCACCCGGTGCCTGGGACATTTGTTATTTTTTGTGTTTACTATATGTGTTATGCTCAATGTCTTTTGCTCTATAGAGATGGTGATCTGCGCAGGTTCCGCTTACATGACATGTGATGTACCTGGGGTCTTGCTGTTCCTGGGGAGTCCTGAGAGGCTCATAGAATGGTATCCTCCCTCTTTTTCCCCACCCTCACTGCCTAATGGCTAACCGCTCGCCTGATTCATTCTCCATTCTCTCCTGGAATGTCAGGGGTCTCAATTCCAAATTTAAACGCGCCACCCTCTTTCAATACTTGAAGTCCCGCCCCGCACAACTCATCTTACTCCAGGAAACCCACCTCATGGGCAGCAAGACCCTGACCTTGAAAAAGCCTTGGGTTCAGCGAGCCATACATGCCTCATACTCTACATATGCCAGGGGGGGTAACAATCCTAGTTCATAAAAATTTCCCCTGTGTAATTGAAGAAGTCCGTACGGACCCCCTGGGTAAATATGTGATACTGGTTTTCACGCTGTGGTCGCAGAGATATATTGTTGTTAATTTGTACATTCCTCCTCCCTTCTCCTCAGCCCTACTTTATGATGTTTTAGATAAGATTACGCCCTTCTGCCCTGGGAGGGTTATGGTGATGGGGGACTTTAATGCCATCTTGTCCCAAGAGCTAGACAGACCTACCCCACCGAAGTCCAGATTCTCGGACCTACTGGCCTGGGCTCAGGCGGTGGGCCTGGAGGAGGTCTGGAGGTGGAAGCACCCAGATGTGCGTGCATATTCCTGCTATTCAGCTTCCTACAAAACCGCTTCCCGGATAGACCTGGCCTTCTCCAACCCCGCACTGTTAGCGGATGTGCTGGAGGCAGACTATCTCCCCAGCGGTCTATCAGATCACAGCCCGCTGTTGGTGGTGCTCCGCTCTCCGGCCTAGCGCTGTGCCACACTTTGGAGGCTAGGTGTGCAATGGGTAAATCATCCCGACGTGGCAGATAGTGTACCCCCCCCCTATTGACTGAATTCTGGGAGCGCAATGCGGGCACGGCCCCTCCGGATGTAGTTTGGGACACCTTCAAGGCCTACACGAGAGGGCAGTACATCTCCACTATAGCCAGTGTCAAAAAGCAACACTCGGTGCAGCTGGGCGAACTGGAGCAGTTGGTTACGGACCGCACCGACACCTACAATGCTGACCCCTCATCGGATCATTTTGAGCGGATGATGGCGGCCCAGCGTGACTTACACCTGCACATGGCTGAAGCAACGCGACTAGAAGTCCACAAGGGCAGACAGAGGGCTTTTGAACAAGGGGACAGAAATGGCCGGTTTTTGGCCATGATGGCCCAACACGACCAGCCTCTCACGACCATATCTCTCCTCCAGACCCCGGGAGGGGGGACTGTGTCCTCCCCTCGAGACATACTACAGACTTTTAATGATTTTTACGGATCTCTCTACTCCTCTGGGCTGCCCGCTGACTTCCGACCTGAGATGTTAAACGACCTGCTTGATCCCTTGGCGTTAGGCTGGCTCTCCGATCAGGAGAGGGAAGCCCTAGTACAACCATTTACAGCTCTTGAGGTCCAGAATGCCATCCAGTCCTTCCCACCGGGCAAGGCGCCTGGACCGGACGGGCTCCCTTTGGACTTTTATAAGGCCCATGTGGGCCTTCTGGCCCCCTTGTTGGCACAGCTCTACACAACGTGTCTGGCTGAGGGCAGCCTCCCCGTCTCTATGTACCACGCTCACCTGACACTAATATATAAACCTCCTAAAGACCCCACTTCCTGTGGCTCCTACCGCCCTATTGCACTACTGAACACGGACTTTAAAGTACTTACCAAGCTACTGGCCCTGCGTTTATACCCCATGTTGCCCACAGTAATTGACTCTGACCAGACAGGGTTTATGCCCGGGAGGTCTACAGACGTTAATCTCCGGAGACTCTTCACCAACATCCATACCACACACATTAACGTCGGAACGCGGACTGTGGCCTCGCTAGATGTGGAAAAGGCCTTTGACACGGTCGAGTGGCCTTTCCTATGGGAGACCTTGCGTCGGATGGGATTTCCCCTACTTTTCATTACTTGGCTGCGGGTAATCTACAGGGCCCCCACTTCGTCGGTACGCCTGGGCGGTGATGTCTCCGCCCCTTTTCAGCTTTCCCGTGGCACTCGGCAGGGCTGCCCTCTCTCCCCGGCCTTATTTGCTCTTGCCATCGAACCAGTGGCGGAGGCTCTGCGTACTTCTCGCCACATTAAGGGGCTTAGGGTGGGTCTGCTGGAGGAGAGGGTGGCCCTATAGGCTGACGACATGCTGCTCTTTCTTAATGATGCTGGCCCTTCCCTGCAAGGTGCTCTGTCTGTTCTAGACGCATTCGCCCCGGTCTCTGGACTCAGGGTGAACTGGTCCAAATCTCTCCTGTTCCCGATAGACCAGGCGGCCAAATCCACCTCCCCCCGGGTAACCCCCTCTGCTGGGTGGACACGTTCAAATATCTGGGAGTACTTGTCTCTTCCTCGGCTTCTGATTTCATCCCCCTTAATCTATCCCCTGTTTTAGCGGATGCCCAATCCAAGTTCAAGGCGTGGGGCAACCTCCCTCTGTCGGTGTGGGGGAGGGTGAACCTTCTTAAAATGAAAATAGTCCCCAGACTTCTTTACCTCTTCCGCCATTCGCCGCAGTGGGTCCCCAATTCTTTTTTTGCTAAAGTAAACCGTCTCTTTTCCTCTTTCATCTGGGGGACCTCCGAGGTATAAGCTAACTACCTTGATGAGGCCGCGAACGCAGGGGGGATGGCATTTCCCGACTGCTACAAATACTACCTCGCCGCCCAGCTGGTAACGGCGGCCTGGTGGCTGCAGCCGGATTGTACAAACACTTCCACTGCTCTTGAGGCCTCGGTGGTTGGCTCGCTGGAGGCCCTTCAGTTTTTGCTGTTTCGGGGTCTCCGCGCGCCATACTCCCTGACCCCCTCTATGACTACGACCTTGCGGGCGTGGCGAACCGGCCTGGCCATTGAAAAATGTAAACCCACTGAAATCTCACCCAACGCCCCAATCTGGAAAAACCCTACCTTAGATCATTTCTACAATCTGCTAGATCCCTTTGCGTGGTCAAAGTACGGCGTGAGGTTGGTATCGCATATCGTTTCACAAAACGCATTGAGGCCCTTCGCTGAGCTTTCATCCGAATTCAATTTGCCCTCTCACTATCACTTTCGGTACCTCCAATTATCACACGCCTTCTCGGCGCAGTTCCCTTTGTCCTCCTGTGTTGTGGCCCAGTTGGAGTTGGAGAGGACGCTTAGATTTGATTGTGGCGCAAAGCCCACCTCGCGCCTATACTCCTTTCTACTCTTTGTGTCCCTCCCTCCCCTTGACGGGCTGCGAGCCAGGTGGCAAACCGACATCCCTACATTAGACAATGACGACTGGGATGACATTTGGGACCTTCCCTTTACTACATTGGTGTCGGTTCGTGACAGACTGGTGCAGTACAAAATAGTGCATAGGGCTTACTTCACCCCGTACAGGTTACACAAAATGAACCCCACACATCCACAGGAGTGCTGGCGTTGTGGCACCTCTCCAGGTGACTTCTCACACATTTTCTGGCGATGCCCGGACGTGGTTCATTATTGGGAGGCGGTGCTGGATCTGACCAACAAAATTGCCGGGACTCACCTGCCCCTGGCCATGGAAATATGCCTTCTAGGCATCATAGAGAACGTTGTCAGAACCTCTGCCAAACGCACTCTAGTCGGCATACTGCTCTTCTATGCCCGCAAGAATGTGGCTATGCACTGGAAAAAACCATCACCCCCATCCCTGGTGCAGTGGCGGCGCCTGGTAAACACCAGCCTTCCTTTATATAAAGACACTTATGCAAATCGCGGGTGCCCGCAGAAATACGATAAGATATGGCGGGTCTGGGTGGAGGAACAGGAAACTGCTGGCTAAAACATGTTTCTCCGTTCTGGCATCTTCCCTTTCCCCCACTCCTTTCCTTGGGTATGTCGGTCGCTACAGACCTTAGCCTGGTATTATGTTTAATCTGTGTAGGTTGCTATCTTTAGGATGTACCGGCTGTTTTTCATGGAGAGTTGTAAGATGTTGAGCTGTCTATGTCTAGTCTTGTTAAATGTGTTGTAAATGTGTTTAAAAACTTTTCAATAAAAATATTTATAAAAAAACTTTAAACCTCCGTACCTGAATCTGGCCCTTAGTTTTTTTCCTGCCAAGAAAAACGGTCTTGTGTACGAGGCATTAGAAATGTTGGTGAATTTATTAACCACTTGACCATCGGAAGATTCACCCCCCTTCATGACCAGGCCACTTGTTTATGATCATGCAACGCTGTACCCAAATAAATATTATGTCATTTTTTTCCCCAAAAATAGAGCTTTCTTTTGGTGGCATTTGATGACCTCTGCGTTTTTTTTGTATAAAGAAAATAAGACAGACAATTTTGAAAAAAAACTAAAACAATATTGTTACTTTCTGCTATAAAACATATCTAATAAAAATCGAATTTCTTCATAAACTTAGTACTCCATTACATATTTTTGGTAACAAAAATTTGAATATGCGTATATTGATTGGCTTGCTCACAAGTCATAGCGTCTACAAACTATGGGATGTTTTTATTTTTTTACTAGTAATTATGGCAATCAGCGATTTATAGCGGCACTGCGATATTGCAGTAGACATTCTGACACTAATGCCGCGTACACACGATTATTTTTCGGGTTGAAAAAAATTACGTTTTGTCATTAAAAACAATCGTGTGTGGGCTTCAGAGCATTTTTGGGGTTCTGAAAAACAGGCAAAAAAAAATCGAACATGCTGCATTTTTTTCACAACGTTTTTAACGTTGTCGTTTTTCGGGTTTTACAAAATGGTTGTGTGTGGGCTTTAACAACGTGAAAAATCTGCGCATGCGCAAGTTATGAGACGGGAGCACGTATATATATATATATATATATATATATATATGTGATCCGGCACACAGCTGCCGCCCTGTAGCAGTAAAACTGCTATAGGGGAGGATGGAAAGGGGTTAAAAATAAAATAACAACATGTACTTAAAGTGGAGCTCCACCCAAAAGGGGAAGTTCTGCTTTAAGGCCTTCTTAACAACACCCCCTCCTCTCCTTCACAAGGTAACTGTTTTTTTGAGGGGGGGGGGAGCGATTTTGATAGGTACCCACTACTACTACTGCTCAAATCGGCCATGCCCAAGTTCTCCTCTCCCTGCAGTCATCTGGGATACGTCACAGGTCCCGGAAGACTGTGGAACCTTCCACAATATGCAGAGTGGCTCATGCATGTGCTGTGGGCACCCGGCTGTGAAGCCGCAAGCTGTCACAGCCGGGTGCCCACAGTTGAGATGCTGGCACCGGGTAAAGACCAAGCGAAAAGAGAAGGGACTGCTCAGGTGAGCACATAGCTGGATCCTGGGACAGCTGAGTGTGTGTTTATTAAAAGTCAGCAGCTTCAGTTATTGTAGCTGCTGACTTTTACTATTAGGGCACTTACCTGTCCAGGGATCCTGTGGTGTCATCACCCAAGCCGAGTGTTGTCGGGTGCTGGTTTCCTACTACACATGCATGGCTGCGGTGAGGGCCAAACTTCTGTTGAGTTCACCACAGTGAAAATAGCAGGAAGTGGGAGCTGGTACCTGTCGAATTTAGGCACCCCCCCCCCCCACAAGGTGCCAAATGTGACACCGGAGTACTTTGTTGAATCACCTTTGGCAGCAATTACAGCCTTCAGTCATTTTGGGTTTAACACAAGCTTTGCACACCTGGATTGCTTAGCTGTGTGCTTAGAATCATTCTCATGTTGGAATGTTAACCTTCATTACAGTCTAAGGTCCTGAGAGATGTGGAACAGGTTTTCATTGAGAATATCTCTGTACATTGCTCCATTCCTTCAACCCTTACTAGTCTCCCAGTCCCTGCTGCTGAAAAACACCCCCACAGCATGATGCTGCCATCACCATGCTTCACTGTTGGGATGGTATTGGGCAAGTGATGAGCAGTGCCTGATTTCCTCCAGACATAACATTTAGAATTTAGGCCAAAGTTCAATCCTGGGTTCATCAGACCAGAGAGTCTTGTTCTTCACAATCTGAGAGTCCTCCAGGTGCTTTCTGCAAATTCCACACAGGTTTTCATATCTTTTGCACTGAGAAGAGTCTTGTGTCTACCCACGCCACCATGAAGCCCAGATCAGTGCATGGCTGCATTGATGGTTGCACTTCTGGAAATGTCCTATCTCCACATAGGATCGCTGTAGCTCAGTCAGATGACCATTGAGTTCTTTGTCACCTCCCTTACTAAGGCCCTTCTTTCCCGACTGCTTAGTTTGGCCGGGCGACCAGCTCTTGGAAGAGTCTTGGTTGTTCCAAACTTCTTCCATTTGAGAATTATGGAGGCCACTGTGCTCTTGGGAATCTTCAGAGCAGAAGAAATTTTTTTGTAGCCTTCACCAGATCTGTGCCTTGCAATAATCCTGTCTCTGAGCTCTGTAGGCAGTTCCTTTGACCTTATGGCTTTTGCTCTGATACAGTATGCATTGTCAGCTGCGAGAACATAAACAAAGAGAGAGAAATAGCACCAGCCCGAGTGTAATAAGCCGTAAGAGATAAAAATACATATGCACTCACAATGAAAAGTCTTGAATCATGCGTATCAATTAGAAACAAGTCCACAAAGAGTCCCTCAGTCCTGTTGGGGGTGTATCGCACTCGTCAGGTGTCTGTTCATAGTCTAGATGAATATTAAACAGGGGATGCTTGCTGCAGCTTGGGGCGGTCGCTCTCTTAGCTGTCAAAGCCACCGACAAGGGCATAGGGCGCATGCGCGGCTCAAGAACAACCGGCGTTGTGATACTCCGTCTTGCAGAGTAAACAAGGGATCCAATAGGTCAATTGTTGCCAGGATGATGTGTTTTAGAAGTGTGGCTTCCTTTTTCAAGTCCCTCTGGCAACAGTACACCACTCCTACGATAGCTTACATAATTGCTGGTGGAATTAACCCTTATAATACTGGCCTCAGTTACTATCCATCACTGGTAGCTAATACAATTTATACATCTTTTATGCCTTTTCAGTGCATCTTTTTAAAGCTTTTTACTCAAACTGTATAATATATCCTTTGTGTAACCTTTTATAATTGTAATCACTAAATTATAGTAAAAAATGAACAATACAAAAAATAAATAAATATATATATATATATATATATATATATATATATATATATATATATATATAGTTCGACATCTAATAGCTATAACTATGCACCAGGGCTCGAGTCCTGCAGGAATGCATGGGAACGGCGTCCCTGTACTTTTTCCACAGCAGGAACGCGGTTCCCTCTTGCTACCCTCCTGCATGATGCGTCTGCTTTCAGTGGCTGGACGTACCAACAGGGGTGCCACACATTGTGGGGGTTGTCAGGCAGGTCCCGCATGGCGACATTTGTCCATGTGGGGAAAGTAGCTGGGCAGCTCCTTCAGCCCGTGTCGCCTATTAGGTTCAGCAGGCGGGGCGGGGCGGGGGCGGGAACTACCCAGCTGCCCCGTGACCATTAAGGGGGAAGGAGCTGCGATGGATTCCAAGCCCATTGCCTGATCCTGCCTTACCGGGAAAAAAGTGAGTGCAGCCTCCCTGTATGCATACATAGGAGGAGTGGCGGGGCAGCTGCATATAAAGGAATTAATCTTTGCATATTCCTCATGCAGCCGCTGAATGCTTGATTCTCCTCATCTCCCTCCTGAAAGCCTTCAGTGTCTGCATGAGGAATATGCAAAGATCAATTCCGCTATATGCAGCTGCCCTGCCGCTCCTCCTATCCAGCTTCTTTTGCTGCTCATCTCCTCCATCATGCTATAGAGTATTTATCTGGGTTTTTTCTTGTCTCCCATTATTTAACCGTACTCTCAGCTCTTTGGTGATCAGTGGCAGTAAAATACAGTAAAATATCACAACATTCTGGAAATATTTAAGTGCCATCCAGTCGTCCCATCAAGGGTTTTCCAGTTCTCCCTCCCCGATGCTCTCCAGTCCCCCCTCCCATTTCTCTCCAGCCCCCCCCCCAGTGCTCTACAGCTCCCCCTGTGCCCTCTAGACCCCCTAGTGCTCTTATATTAGGTCTGCAGTCTCTGCCCTTCTCCTACAACATGTGTGCAGTCTCTGACCATCTCCTGTATCATGTCTGCAGTCTCTGACCTACCATCTTTTGCATCATGTCTGAAGCGTCTAACCACCTCCTGTACCGTGCCTGCAGTCTCTGACCATCTCTTGTATCATATTCACAATCTCTGACCATCTCATGTAGCATGTCTGCAGTCTCTGACTGTCTCCTGTATCATGTCTGCAGTCTCTGACCATCTCTTGAGGGATGTATATGTAATGGAATCAACCGTGAAAACCCGAGACTTTGGAAGGATGAGAGATACTCTTGTGCCAGCGGCACTAATAACTCCTGGGTCTAAGTCTACCCTGTGCCCTTTGGGCGTAGGGTGGCTAATAAAATCATACTTCATGTATTACATGAGATGGGACATTATTGATACTTCATATGGCAGGATACTGAGATATTAAGGTGTTCCTACTAGACATCTGCTTTTAAAATGCTAAGTGACCCGGCTTGTGAAAGACATTTCATTGTGTAGAGGTGTTAATCCAGGTCTGCTCCAAAGACCTTTTCATTGTGTGATAAAACTGTTTAAAGCCCTGTGTTAACGTCTCTCTTCAGATGTATTAAATTAGCATGTCAATTGTATTTTATTTGAATTCTATTGATAAAGGAATGTGATAGGTCTCGTCAGTAATGGTGCCGAAATGTCTGATACTAATTAATAATTAGCCCCAGTGTGTGAATAGGGGGGTGGAGATTGCATTGTCCTGTGATTAACTTTAACATGCTGTACTAGATATATAAGCAAGCTAAGAAACCAATAAAGTATTCATACATTTTGGAAACCAGAGAGAACGGAGCTTGTGTCTCGTCTTTAATCTGGGAAATGGAATGGATCATGTATGCAGGATTGTCGCAGTGTGTCGGATAAGCTTGTCGTGGTTGGATGGAAGGTCGTAAACGGTGGTGAGTGTTACAGTATATAATTCTGAGCTGGAATGGGGATACATTGTGGAGATGGATGGATAATGCTGGGTGGGGATACATTGTGAAGAGGGATGGATTATGCTGGGTGGGGATGGGGATACATTGTGGAGAGGGATTGATGATGCTGGGTGGGGATACATTGTGAAGAAGGATGGATGATGCTGGGTGGGGATGGGGATACATTGTGGAAAGGGACGCGGATAATTCTGGGATGGAAATACATTTATTTTTTAAGGTGGGGGGGGGGGGGGGAATCTTGGGCGAGTTCACACTTTTTTTTTTTTTCACCAGGACTTGATCTCTGGTGAGTTCCCACACTTTTTTCCCCAGGACTTGACCCCTGCTATGCACTAAAATAAAAAATAAATAAAGCATATTAAAAAATGTGTAATATATGTATACGTAATGGGGTGGACAACTACATGGCAAATGAGGTTTAATGTAGAATAATTTTAAATAATGTATTTGGGTGGCAAAAGTATGAATGCACTTTACTCACTAGGGGGAGAACCTCTGGGGAAATCTAGGATGGAAAAAAGAACCTGAGGGTCCTAGTAGATGACAGGCTCATCAACGGCATGCAATGCCAATCTGCTGCTAACAAAGCAAACAGAATATTGACATTAAAAAGGGGATTAACTCCAGAGATAAACAATAATTCTCCTACTCTACAAGACTCTGGTCCGGCCGCACCTGAAGTATGCTGTCTAGTTCTGGGCACCAGTCGTCAGGAAGGATGTACTGGAATTGGAGCGAGTACAAAGAAGGGCAACAAAGCTAATAAAGGGTCTGAGGATATTAGTTATGAGGAAAGGTTAGAAGCACTGACCTTATTCTCTCTGCAGAAGAGACGCTTGAGAGGGGATGTGGTTTCAATTTACAAATACTATACTGGTGACCCTACAATAGGGATAAAACTTTTTCATGGAAGGGAGTTTAACAAGACACGTGGCCACTCAATAAAATTTGAAGAAAAGAGGTTTAACCTTAAACTACGTAGAGCATTCTTTACTGTAAGAGCGGCAAGGATGTGGAATTCTCTTCCACAGGCGGTGGTTTCAGTGGGGAGCATCAAAGGTTTAAAAATATTTTTATATAAGCACCTGAACGACCATAACATACAGGGATATACAAGGTAATACTGACATATAATCACACATAGGTTGGACTTGATGGACTTTTGTCTTTTTTCAACCTCACCTACTATGTAACTATGTATATGTTTTTGCATAAAAAAAATTAACAAGTGAGAAAACTGCCTTACATAATCCAAAAAGACCAACCGATTATTATCAGCAGACCTTCTGTTACTAACAAACAAATCGATTCATGATGTACTATACAACAGTGACAGAAACAATCATGATTTTGCTATAAGATACAGTGCCTTGAAAAAGTATTCATACCCCTTGAAATTTTCCACATTTTGTAATGTTACAACCAAAAACATAAATGTATTTTATGTGATAGATCAATACAAAGTGACACATAATTGTGAAGTGGAAGAAAAATGATAAATGTTTTTCAACTTTTTTTTGCAAATAAATACTGTATATACTGGAGTATAAGCCGACGCGAATATAAGCCGAGGCACCTAATTTTACCACAAAAAATGGGAAAACTTATTGACTCAAGTATAAGCCTAGGGTGTCCATCTGCATGCCTCACTGATTCTCACTGTGTCCATGTCCATGCCTCACTGTGTCCATGCCTCACTGTGCCCATGACTAGACTGGCGTTTAACCACTTAAGGACCGCCGCATGTACATTTACGTCGGCAGAATGGCACCGACAGGCACATCAACGTATATATACGTTGGTGCCTTGGAAGGGATCGGGGGTCCGATAGGACCCCCCCCCGTACATGCGGCGGTCCGCGCGGCTGCAGGAGCGATCCGACAAGTGGGGGCGGCTATCCGTTTTCATCCGCCCCCTCCGGATCGCTCCCAGCCAATACGCGCGCCCGCCTGACCTGTCACTTCCTCCTCCTGTGTAAACACAGGAAGGAGGAAGCGACGTGATCTCTCCCTCGGCGTTTGTTTCAAGCGCCGCTGAGGAGAGATCACCACACAGCAAGTAAGTCCTGCACCAACACTACACTACACACACACAAAATCACATTTAACCCCCGCGATCGCCCCCCTCCCCCTGTCACAGTGTCACTGAATGCAGTAATCATACATGTATGATTACTGTATTTAGTGTCAGTGTGACAGACAGTGTGACAGTCAGTCAGTGTTAGTGTCAGGGTAGCCCCCCCCCCCCCCCCCCCCAATAAAGTTTTAACCCCTTGATCACTGCCCTAGTTAACCCTTTCACTCCCTATTGCCAGCATCACTAAGCGATCATTTTTCTGATCGCTGTATTAGTGTCGCTGTTCCCGCTAGGTAGCTAATTTTTTTTTAATGCGATTTTTTTTTTTACTAAAGACATGCGGCTAAATAAATTTTGGCCTAAATGTTTGACTAAAATTTAGTTTATTGGTTTTTTATTATAACAAAAAGTAAAAAATATTGATTTTTTTCCAAAAATGTCGCTCTATTTTTGTATATAGCGCAAAAAATAAAAATCGCAGAGGCGATCAAATACCACCAAAAGAAAGCTCTATTTGTGGGAAAAAAAGGACGCAAATTTTGTTTGGGAGCCACGTCGCACGACCGCGCAATTGTCTGTTAAAGCGACGCAGTGCCGAATCGCAAAAACCCCTTGGGTCATTTGCCAGCGTATTGGTCCGGGTCTTAAGTGGTTAACATAAGTGTCTATTGAAGGGGTGCTCGGGTTTAAAAAATCAGTGCTCCCCAGCCGTAGGTCCACCAGACAACAAACTTTGCACACTTGTAGAGGAGAAATTGGGCTACATGGGACCGTTACCGGGTCCCCAAAGTCCGGGAGATCAGGCGCAAAAAGGTGACTCGAGTATAAGCCGAGGGGGGGGGGGGGGGGGGGGGGGGGGGGTTTCAGCACCAAAAAATGCGGTAAAAACTCTGGCTTATACTCGAGTATGTACGGTATGTGAAAAGTGTGGGCTACATTTGTATTCAGCCCCCCCCCCCCCCCCCCCCCGAGTCAATAATTTGTAGAACCACCTTTCGCTGCAATTACAGCTGCAAGCCTTTTTGGGGATGTCTCTACCAGCTTTGCACATCTAGAGAGGGACATTTTTGCCCATTCTTTGCAAAATAGCTCAAGCTCTGTCAGATTGGATGAAGAGCATATGTGAACAGCAATTTAAAATCTTACCACAGATTCTCAATTGGATTTAGGTCTGGACTTTGACTGGGCCATTCTAACACATGAAAATGCTTTGATCGAAACTATTTCATTGTAGCTCTGGCTGTATTTTTAGAGCCATTGTCCTGCTGGAAGATGAACTTTCGCCCCGGTCTCAAGTCTTTTGTAGACTAACAGGTTTTCTTCTAAGACTGCCCTGTATTTGGCGCCATCCATCTTCCTATCAACTCTCCATCATCTTTTCAAAGTCGCACTGATCTGAACGGGTGCCATTGAAAGCAATGCGCTGCGACTTGTCATGAGACTTTATGTGTCCAACGTCGCATGACAAGTCACACAAGTGTGAATGGAGCCTTACCTGATGCAGAAAAATTCTCCCAACTTTGCCAGAGATAAACATTCTTGATATTTTCATTGGAATCAATGGCACAAGGTGGATTAAATGGGGAGTTGGACGTTAGCACTATTATCTAAAACCTATCCCTCCTGTTTTCTTTTAGTTTTTTTGCTTTCTTTCTTTTAATAAAGAATTGTTTTGCTTTCTTTCTTTTTATAAACACATTACCTGATGGTATTATATGAAGTGGGTAAGTATTATGTATCCTTTCAAAAGAAATATGTATATACTGTATGTTATAATAAGATCATCATTGTTTGTCACTGTTGTATGGTACATCATAATTTTATTAGTTCATTGGCCTCCAAACTACGGCCCTGGGGCCCGATGTGGCCCTTTGCTGGCTTTTATCCGACCACTGGGGCACTATTTTATTCACTGACAGCAGTGAAGGACACAATTTCTACCAATTACATCAACAATGGGGCACGGTTCCTCCCAATACCGGGGCTCAATTTCTCCCAATGACACCAATAACGGGGCTCAATTTCTTCCAATGACACCAATGATGGGGCACAATTCCTCCCAATGAGACCAATGATAGGGCATAATTCCTCCCAATGGGACACAAGCCCTCTAAATGACACCAGTGATGCGGCACAATTCGTCCCTCTGAGACCAATAATGCAGAATTGTTCACTTCTACTGAAGCAGGGACATTTTGGACTTCTGATGGTCGGCCCCCCCTAAAGTCTGAAGGACAGTAAACTGGCCCTTTGTTTAAAAAGTTTGGAGACCCCTAAATTAGTTTGTTAGTAACAATCATTCTGTTTTTACCAATCGTTTGGTCTTTTTGGATTATGCGAGATGGTTTCTGGGTATGTGCTCACGTTAGTTTTTTGGAGTGTATGCATATATGTATACATATCTAAGATGGATAATAGTAGTACATAGCAATACTACTGCATATAGCAGTGCTCTCCAAACTGCGACCTGGGGGTCGGATGTGGCTCTTTGCTTGTTTTTATCCGGCCCTTGGATCACTATTATTCCCTCTCATACAAGATGCAAAGCATGATTTGAGAGCAGGTTTACCTGGAGAAGAGGCAAAAGAAAGGACTTTGGCTAGAGTTGGGCTTTAATACGGCTGCACATAAAGAAAGTGAGACCTCTGAGAGGATCAGGAGCTCCTGACTCCCCCCCCCCCCATGGCACATACCGTCTCCCCATTACTGTCTACTGACAGAGGAGGGGGGAGAAGAAGATATTGTTGTAGTGACTCAACAAGGAGGATCTGGGGCTCTTCTCAGGATTAAGACTGCATTCACACCTGAGGGATGCAACGCGTTTGGCACAAAAGTAGCTTATGTACCTTTTTTGGCACTGAGCCAAGTGAATTTTGTGCAGTTTTTTTTTTGTTTGTGCTATTAAAAAAATAAAAGATTGTTGTAGTGACTGAACAAGGAAAATCTGGGACTCTTTTTTTGGATTTAGAGTTTATTCCTCACCTGTGCGGATCTCTGGAAGGATTTCCTCCTTTTTACACGGATCATCACCCATTTCATAAGCCTCTTCTTCATCTTCAACTTTAACCACAATCACCCCTTCATACTGTATAAAACACAACACATTTTATTATTAAGATGGAACTCAAGAATCTCATGATTATTAAGATTACGCCCACCCACCTGGTCCTCCTGAGGGATCTCCTGATGTTCCTGTGTGGAGTCCCGGGAATACAGAGGACGGGGACATCTCTCTGGGGGATTTCTGTTACTGGATCCACCTGTAGGAAACACTGACTGAATACATTGGGGGGAATTTGGTAAAGCCTTACTGACACATTTCTAGTGGTCGTTCCCTTTAACTCTTTTCGCTGCCAGGGCCATTTTTTGCGCTTTTTGTACACGTTTTTAGCCACTGGCTGAACAAAGAAAAAAACAATGTCCAGCTTAATAGAGGCTGATGGCTCCTGACTCCCCCACTGGGCACATACTGTGTCCCCATTACTGTCTACTGACAGAGGAGGGGGGAGAAGAAGATATTGTTGTAGTGACTAAACAAGGAGGATCTGGGACTTTTCTCTGGATTTACTGCTCATTACTCACCTGTACTGATCTCTGGGGGGATTTGATCCTTCTTATATGGATCATTGCCCTTTACATTTGTCTCATGTTTTTCCTCTTCAGAAATAATCTTGTCTTCTCCTATTTCATTATCAATAGGATATCCATCCTTCATAAAAAATAAAAAAGTCAAAATAGTAAACTATGTATTATCATTATAAAGACTAACCTAAATGGTGTATACTAAAAAGTGTATTTTCCCGAAAAATGTGTGCCATAAAAATATGCAACACCCACCGTTTTATTCTCTAGGATCTGTGCCTAAAAAAATTATATATATGTTTGGGAGTTGTAAATAATTTTCTAGCAAAATAATGTTTTTTTTTACATGTAGGAAAGGGAAGTCAGACTTGGCCCAGACTGCAAGTGGTTAATGATCTACCTGCATTGATTATTTGACAAACCTTTTAGTTCTATTTACCTGATCTTCCTGAGAGATCTCATGATGTTCCTGTGTGGAATCCTGAGAATACAGAGGATGATGAGATCTCACTGGGATATTTCTGGCTCCATCTGTAGGAAACACAAGTGATGACATTGGTGTAATTATGCAATATGGGCAAGTGTTGGATGGTGTAGAGAAGGGTTGTGACAGACTCACCTGGGACAGAGGCTTTTGGAGGGGACTGAATGCTAGCCTCTTGCCTTGCGATAATGGGCCCTGGCATTTGGGGGAACAGTGCTCTTTGTGAGGTGTATGCCCGGGGACCCTGTATATGCCATTAGAGTGACTGATTCATACTGTTGGGACATACAGTGTAAGGAGATGCTAATGCCATGCCCTCCACCCATCTGTCTGTTCTCTGTGTTAATTGACCCTGCTATGGTGTGACGATGTCCTGTGTTTACACTTATGATAATGTGTATTGTATAGCAGGTGAGCGAGGAGACGGGACGTCTACCCTGAAAGGTCATATCTATGAGTCGCCTAGTCTGGTTAAATGATTAGTTAATTAGCTAATGTTCTGGTTACCTCCTCTTTAAACTGTATATAAGGTTGTATTCTTGGTTCTATTAAACTCTTCATGTTCAGCAGACAAACAAGTCTCGTCTCGTTGTGTGCTTGAGAGCAGCTGGAATATCTGATATCTATATCCAGACTGATAGGAAGTGGTATATGACAGAAGCACTCAAGCGGAGTGTGGGATGTTCCGTTACAAGGGTTAAACCCTCTGTCAAGTTTCTATTGCTGTCTGTGTCCCCATTGATGTGATTGGCCTATCTATTTGTCCTGCTGACCATTGATGCTGAAAAAAAAGTGAGGAAAAAACAAGATTTTACAAGATTTAACAGTTGTCCCAAGAAAAAAAAAATACAAAGGGAAATCTTCCTTTTTTAACCCCTTCCTACCCAATCCAAAACGAAAAAAAAAAGTTTTTGCTACACTAACACATTAAAATATAACTAAAGGCATAACTTTTTTTAGTGCTGGGTAGAGTGGAGAGAAATTAGAACACCTGTCCATTTTTAGTGCTGTCTGTGCCCCCGATAGGGAGATTTGCTCTCTCTATTTGCCCTGTTTACCATTATCATTGAAAGTGAAAGTGAAAGAAACCACAAATTGTGGGTTGTCCCCTACAAAGTAATAGAGGGGAAATATGGTAATGGAGACACTAGTTCTGGTGACCTGGGGGTCCCCAAGGAGTTCCCCTTCATTTGCAGGGATTTTCTCACTTCCTGTTTTGGCTACAGGACAGCTGCTTAACTGCGACACAGAGTAACATGAAAGAAACACTAAACTACACTATGGAAACCAGCACAGTAGGATGAAAACCCAATAGGGATGAGCCAAACACCCCCCGGTTCGGTTCGCAGCAAAACATGCGAACAGGCAAAAAATGTGTTTGAACACGCGAACACCGTTAAAGTCTATGGGACACGAACATTAAAAATCAAAATTACAAAAATTGGCACAGGCTTCCCCTTTAGGGTGACCACATTTCCAAACTACCATTCAGGGACACCCTCTCTTCCCCAAAATCAGCTTGTGCTGTAACAAACCACAGCACAGTGTTTGGACACCAGAGGCAGGATTTATGATTTGTCCAATCACAAGCAGGGGGCGGGATTGTGCTCCTCCAGACATTCCCGGCCAGGACAAGTACTGTCAGTGAGTAAAGCAGTTATGTGGCAGCCTTTTTTGGGGGGCATCAGTTTGGGGTGGCTGTGTCAGTTTCGGACACTGTATTGTCCTGGAATAAATGTGCCCGGGACACATGGTCACCCTATTCCCCGTAATATCCATACCAGACCTGAAGGGCCTGATATGGAATTTGGGGGGACCTCCACACAATTTTTTTTTTGGTTCGAGGTTCCCCTTAATATTTATACCAGACCACCAATTTTTTCAATTACTTTTATCTGTATTGTCGGGACTCGACAATTCATTAATAGCTGCGAGTAGTTTTTAATTACTTTTTTTCCTTTAGAAATTTCATTTTGTGCAGGGACAGTTCTCAACACGGGAAACATGCGCTACTTTACAGGTGTACTATAGACACCCCCCAGGTACAAAATTTAAAGAAATATTTCACTTTTATTGTTTCACTTTAAGCATTATTAAAATCACTGCTCCTGAAAAAAACGTCTGTTTTTTTTTGCATTGATACATTTCCCCTGGGGCAGGACCCGGGCCCCCAAACACTTTTTATGACAATAACTTGCATATTAACCTTTAAAATTAGCATTTTTAATTTCTCCCATAGACTTTTAAAGGGTGTTCCGCAGCTTTTGAATTTGCCGTGAACACCCCAAATTGTTCGCTATTCGGAGAACGGGAACTCATGTTCGACCTGAACATAAAGCTCATCCCTAACACCCAATGAGAAGCATCCTGGAAGTGGATAGATAATCTGTATTTATACTCACCTGTGCTGATCTCTATAGAAATGTTCTCTTTAATTCTCACATGTCCTTCCTCCTCCTCCTCAGCTTTGACGTCTCTTTGAGTCTCTCTGGTGTCTCCGGGGTCTGTGCATAAAGAGGAGAGTAAAGCCCCCTGTGCTGAGATGTATGAGAGACTCCAAAGAGTGTGTGGGGGGGGGGGGGGGGACTGGTCACATCTCTTGGCTGGTAACACACAATGACATGATGTGAGGAGGAGATCTGGAATCATAAGCTGGTCATACACTGATTAAAGTTTGTCTGGTTCAGCAGGGATGGGTGCAACTGTCAGAATATAACGTCCTTCCGGAGGGGATTCCGCCATCTTCATTGTAAGATGTTAGTTATTTATGCTCAGCCCAAAAAAAAATGGCCAACTTAATAGAGGCTGATGGCCTCTGACTCCCCCACTGGGCACATACTGTCTCACCATTACTGTCTACTGACAAAGGAGGGGGTAGAAGAAGAGAATGTTGTAGTGACTGAACAAGGAGAATCTGGGACTCTTCTCTGGAGTGAGACTGCATTCACACCTGAGGGACGCAACACGTTTGGTGTTAAAGTAGCTTTTCTGAGTTTAATGTTTATTGCTCACCAATGGTGATATATAGAGAAATTTCCTCCTCTTCCTTTTTAATTATTTGTAGTTCCTCCGCTTCACTCTTGACCTCTGTCTGAGTGGCTCTGGTGTCTGTAAATAAAGAAGAGAGTGAGGCCCCTTGTATTGAGCTGTATGAGAGACCCCAGAGAGTGTGTGTGGGAGAAGATACGTCTCTTGGCTGGTAACACAAAATGACATGATGTGAGGAGGACAGCCGGAGTCTAATAGAGGCTGATGTCTCCTGACTCCCCCACTGGGCACATACTGTCTCCCCATTACTGTCTACTGACAGAGGAGGGGGGAGAAGAAGAAGAGATTGTTGTAGTGACTGAACAAGGAGAATCTGGGACTCTTCTCTGGATTGAGACTGCATTCACACCTGAGGGACGCAACGCGTTTGGCACCAAAGTAGCTTATGTACCTTTGGCACTGAGCCAAGTGTGTTTTTGCAGGTTTATTGTTTGGAGTGCTATTAAAAAAATAAGAGATTGTTGTAGTGACTGAACAAGGAGGATCTGTGACTCTTCTCTGGATTTAGTGCTTATTACTCACCTGTGCTGATCTCTGGTGGATCTTCCTCCTTCTTACACGGATCATCACCCATTTCATATGCCTCGTCTTCATCTTCAACCTTAACAACAATCAGCCCTTCATACTGGATAAAACACAACACATCTTTATATTGAGATGAAACTCAAGAATCTCATGATTATTATGAATAATTCCACCTACATGATCTTCCTGAGGGATCTCCTGATGTTCCTGTGTGGAGTCCCGGGAATACAGAGGACGGGGACATCTCTCTGGGGGATTTCTCTTACTGGATCTATCTGTAGGAAACACACACTGACTGAATACATTCTGGGGAATTCAGTAAAGCCTTACGGACACATTTCTAGTGGTCGTTCCCTTTAACCCTTTCACCGACATTTTTGCAAGTTTTTTTTGTACATGTTTAAAAATTCATTTTAGGCCTGAACATTGCATAAAACCCCCAAAACATTATATATTTTCTAAAGCAGACACCCTGTAGGATAAAATAGTGGTAGTTCCAATGTTTACACAATATTACCGCAAAGATTTGCATGTGCTCATGAAATGGTGACAAACTTTAGTACCCTATATTTTCTATAGCCAACTATTTTTAAGCCCCCTATAGGTCATCAGTTTAATGCTACAGAGGAGGTCTGGTGCTAGAAATATTGCTCTCACTCTGGCATGCGCAATTGAGAATTTCATGCGTGCAGTATTAAAAACAAATTTATTAAAAAGCCAATAGGCTACTCACATGTCTAATTTATCTGCGATCTGATGGTGAGTACAAGTAAGGTTCTCCGACTAAACTGATGTTTCTGCTCTTCACCGCTCTCAAAAACCATGGGGGATCACAACTTCTAAAGCATAGTACACAACCAGAAGTGTTTCACCAACTCTTCCTGCAGCTCCTTAGTGATGACATCTACGGTTGTGTTCCACGTTGGCCCTGCTACTTCCAGTCGCAATCCCCCATGGTCTTCGAGCACTGTGAAGAGCAGAAACATCAGTCTAGTCAGAGAACTAGAGACTTGTATCTACCATCAGACCGCAGATAAATCATACATGGCTGCTTTTTGCCTTTTACATG
The DNA here is from genome assembly GCA_029574335.1 of Rana kukunoris. Taxonomy (NCBI): domain Eukaryota; kingdom Metazoa; phylum Chordata; class Amphibia; order Anura; family Ranidae; genus Rana; species Rana kukunoris. The sequence continues at coordinate 63,594 of JAJQKJ010002069.1, read as the reverse complement.
TGAGTTGGCTATTTATTAAACTTGTGTTTTAATACTTCACTTAGTTGGTGCCCCCTTGTGTTTCTTTTCCGCACTGAAGAAAGAGCGTCCAGTATGGTCACTGTGACCTCAGAGCTTGTCTCTGACAGGTACATAAATTGGGTGTAAGCACTGACCATTTGGGGGTGGCAGCCCAACCAAGTTTTAAAGGGTGTCCATGACAATCTTTATATGAGAGACAGGGCCGAATTTCTCACAAGGCCATCAAGGCCAGGCCTCGGGCGCAGCAGTGAGTGCAGGGGCGGCGCACTCCCTTCCCTCTGTCCTCTGGCGCTCGGATGTCACGGAGCTGGGTCTGTGTGCAAGGTCCCGCCCCCTAGACCAGCTTGTGTGATAGAAGATTGAATCAGTGTTCCGCCTATCACACAAGCTGTTCTAGGGGGGCGGGACCTTGCACACAGATACAGACCCAGCTCCGTGACATCCGAGTGCTGAAGGACAGAGGGAGGGGAGCGATGTGTGTTATCCATCTAGGAAATGATGAGGATGCTTGCATTCATGGGCACAGAGGCTGCAATTAGTGGGCACAGAGGCTGAATTCATGGGCACAGAGGCTGCAATCAGTGGGCACAGAGGCTGTATTCATTGGCGCAGAGGCTGCAATCAGTGGGCACAGAAGCTGCAATCAGTGGGCACAGAGGCTGCAATTAGTGGGCATAGAGGCTGTAATTAGTGGGCATAGAGGCTGCAATTAGTGGGCCCAGAGGCTGCAATCAGTGGGCACAGAGGCTGCAATCAGTGGGCACAGAGGCTGCAATCAGTGGGCACAGAGGCTGCAATCAGTGGGCACAGAGGCTGCAATCAGTGGGCACTGCGGCTGCAATCATGGGCATAGAGGCTGCATTCATGGGCACAGAGGCTGCATTTATGGACACAGAGCCTGCAATCAGTGGGCACAGAGGCTGCAATCAGTGGGCACAGAGGCTGCAATCAGTGGGCACAGAGGCTGCAATCAGTGGACACTGCGGCTGCATTCATTGGCACAGAGGCTGCAATCAGTGGGCGCAGAGGCTGCAATCAGTGGGCGCAGAGGCTGCAATCAGTGGACGCAGATTCTGCAATTAGTGGGCACAGAGGCTGCATTCATGGGCACAGAGGCTGCAATCAGTGGGCACAGAGGCTGCAATCAGTGGGCACAGAGGCTCCAATCAGTGGGCACAGAGGCTCCAATCAGTGGACACTGCGGCTGCAATCAGTGGGCACAGAGGCTGCAATCAGTGGGCGCAGAGGCTGCAATCAGTGGGCGCAGAGGCTGCAATCAGTGGGCGCAGAGGCTGCATTCATGAGCACAGAGGCTGCAATTAGTGGGCACATCAATGGGATCATCAATACTCTTCTCTCCTTTACTAGAAATGAAAGTCTCCTCTTACCCGGTGATGAGAGGGGTGGTCGGCTCGCCATGATGTCCTTCTGCAGATCTTCCTTAACTTGCCCTAGTAAAGTCCTGTAAAATTTAGTAATGCAGAATCAGACCTGGATACAGAGCAAACCCATATGTATTAATAAGCTAAACCTGTATAAGAGTAGATGCAGTAAAGGGAGATTGTGGCTCCTTGGGTATGGTCCCCTACCGACATGGTCCACTGCTGATGGAGTACCTTGAGTATGGTCCACTGCTGACATGGTACACTGCTGATTGGGAACCTTGGGTATGGTCCACTGCTGACGGGATACCTTGGGTATGGGCCACTGCTAATGTGGTACCTTGGGTATGGGCCACTGCTAATGTGGTACCTTGGGTATGGGCCACTGCTAATGTGGTACCTTGGGTATGGTACACTGCTGATGTCGTACCTTGGGTATGGGCCACTGCTAATGTGGTACCTTGGGTATGGGCCACTGCTAATGTGGTACCTTGGGTATGGGCCACTGCTAATGTCGTACCTTGGGTATGGGCCACTGCTAATGTGGTACCTTGGGTATGGGCCACTGCTAATGTGGTACCTTGGGTATGAGCCACTGCTAATGTGGTACCTTGGGTATGGTACACTGCTGACAGGGTACCTTGGGTATGGGCCACTGCTAATGTGGTACCTTGGGTATGGGCCACTGCTAATGTGGTACCTTGGGTATGGGCCACTGCTAATGTGGTACCTTGGGTATGGGCCACTGCTAATGTGGTACCTTGGGTATGAGCCACTGCTAATGTGGTACCTTGGGTATGGGCCACTACTAATGTGGTACCTTGGGTATGGGCCACTGCTAATGTGGTACCTTGGGTATGGGCCACTGCTAATGTGGTACCTTGGGTATGGGCCACTGCTAATGTGGTACCTTGGGTATGGGCCACTGCTAATGTGGTACCTTGGGTATGGGCCACTGCTAATGTGGTACCTTGGGTATGGGCCACTGCTAATGTGGTACCTTGGGTATGGGCCACTGCTAATGTGGTACCTTGGGTATGGGCCGCTGCTAATGTTGTACCTTGGGTATGGGCCACTGCTAATGTGGTACCTTGGGTATGAGCCACTGCTAATGTGGTACCTTGGGTATGGGCCACTGCTAATGTGGTACCTTGGGTATGGGCCACTGCTAATGTCGTACCTTGGGTATGGGCCACTGCTAATGTTGTACCTTGGGTATGGGCCACTGCTAATGTGGTACCTTGGGTATGGGCCACTGCTGACGGGGTACCTTGGGTATAGTCCACTGCTGACATTATACCTTGGGTATGAGCCACTGCTATGCTAATGTGGTACCTTGGATATGGGCCACTGCTTCACCTAACTGTTTAAAGGGAGAACAGTTTCCCTAAAGTCAATTTATAACTTTAAAGTGGTATTAAGGCCATACCCACAAATGTAATACACTGCAACTTACCAATCATTAGATGTGGTGGCTGCATTTGTTTTCTTTTTTGGCTTGTTCCTCTCTGTTTTCACCTGGTGATCTGACCGGTAACACACCTCTTGTATTAGAGTGCCCCTACAATGGATGAAGGAGCACAGGGGGACACCTTTGGACAGCAGCATTGTCAGTCTGGGGGGAGGGGACTGTTAGATGGACTAGCAGATTTAGATGCACTAACAAATTGAAGCCAAACTCCAGCTCACACTTTATAAGCAGTTACAGCAAATATTTTTTTTCTTCTGGGATAAAGGCTTTACATAAATAGATAAAAGTTGATCATTGTAAGCACTCCTGTCTGTTGCATCTGCAGGAGAGATTGTTTTTGTTTTTTTTCGTTTGTTTTTTAACAACAGACTTACTGGACGGATCACTAGGTGAAGAAAGCCAAAAAACAAAACAAAAAAACAAATGTAGTCATCACATCTAAGAATCCGTAAGTTGCAATATAATAAATACTGGCTTTAGGGCTAAATACTGCTTTAAAGGAAACCTCTGCTGAGAGAGATATGCATTGCTGAGTGGCTTCTGAAAATGCTAGTTTCCTGGCTGTCTCTGGCCTAGAAGGAAACATGCAACGGTCAAGTCAGAACTCCTGAAAGCCGGTAAATTGGCATTTTCAGGAGAAGGACAGCGTTGACATTCTCATCATCTCTCCCAGTGCAGGGTTCTGGAATTTCTGGAATAGAAAGGTTCCATTGCTCGGTCACCAGCAGATCTTCCACATACAATGGAACTGGCTTCATTATTGGCTTAGTGGTCCCAATATACAGAATAATTACCCCGTATTAGATGCAAAATACCAGCACTGCCCAATGGCCACCAAGATGCTTCTTACAGGTCACATGACCAGCTGCCAGCCAACAAAGTCACATGACACCCACCTTCCCCATACAGAGTGCTGAGCCCCCCTTCTGTCATAATAAGAAGACATTATTACCTCCTTCTCACTGGACGCACACTCTCCTCATTCACACCCCCACCACAAAGTATGTGATAACCATTGCAGCTCCTCCCTTCCTGCTCCTCTGGACTACAACAAAATGGCTGCCCATCCTCCTGTGTTCCGTCAGATTAGGCGACCCGTCAGATTTTGTAAAGAAAGTGACGTTCTGTCACGGCCATCTTGGTACACCCTGCACTCAGCCACACTAAGCTACAGTCTGAAGTCGCCAAGCGGACATCTTTTTACACCCACCGAAGTCTTGCATTTCACACTTATTTTTTACCAATAAACTGAGTTTATATCGTGAATTACAGTATTTACAAGTCCGTGACACCGTTTTGATGTTAAATTTTAAAAGCAACGATAAGTCTTCTGATCTCACAGGGCCAAATCTGACGCAACACTTGCACTGAGGACCTTTGTAATCACCATAGCTGTGCACAGCCTATTAAATTAGGGTGTGCAGTGCACCTTTAAGCTCAAACACATGCATGTGGGCCAGATTCTCAAAGAAATTACGTCGGCGTATCTCGAGATACGCCGCGTAACTTCTAGGATGCGCCGGCGTATCTATTTTCTGTAATATGCAAATGAGCTAGATACGCCGATTCACGAACGTACTTGCGTCCGGTCACATTTTTTTACGTTGTTTGCGTAAGCGTAAGTCTGTCGTAAAGTTACCCCTGCTAAATGAGGCGTACGTAATGTTAGGTATGGACGTCGGGACAGCGTCGAATTTTCCGTTGTTTCCGTAAAATGTTTGCAAATAGGGCTTTCCGTAAGTTACGTTCACGTCAAAAACCAATGAGTATTTGCGGCGTAATTTGGAGCATGCGCACTGGGATACGTCCAAAGAGCGTCAATTACATGGGGTCACGATTCATTTACATGGATCACGCCCCCCTACCTGCCTATTTTGAATCAGGCGCGGTTACGCCGGCCCATTTACGATACGCCGCCGTAACTTTGGGCGCAACTTCTTTTCTTTTTTGGCGCTATAATCAAAAAAACTGCGAACTTTTTTAAAAAAAGCTGTATTTTTTACTTCTTGCTATAATTAATATCCCCCCAAAAATATATATTTTTTATTATTTTTTCTTCATTTTAGGACATTTTAGGACAATATCTACATATTATTGATAAAAAAAAAATTGTAATAAGCGTATATTGATTGGTTTGCGCAAAAGTTATAGCGTCTGCAAAATAGAGGATAGATTTATGGCATTTTTATTAATATTTTTTTACTAGCAATGGCACTTATACAGTGATCAGTGCTATAAAAATGCACCGATTACTGTGTTAATGATGCTGGCGGGGAAGGGGCGATAAAGGGGTTAAGTGTGTCCTAGGGAGTGATTCTAACTGTGTGGGGGCGTGGCTACAAGTGACACGACAGTGATCACTGCTCCTGATGACAGGGAGCAGTAGATCTCTGTCCTGTCACTAGGCAGAACAGGGAAATGCCTTGTTTACATATACATCTCCCCGTTCTGCCTATCCGTGAGACGATTGCAGGACACGGGTCCCGCGGGCACGATCACTGAGCATGCGCACATTGCCAATTTCAAAGGGACATACAGGTACGTCCCTGTACACAGCCGTGCCATTCTGTCGACGTAAATGTACAGGCGTGGTCAGGAAGTGGTTAAGAGCCAGTTTACACTTGCTTCAAAACATGGCTTCGGACACACTTTGTTAAAGCTCTCTGAACACCAGTCAAAGCTCCTGTCACTAAATAAAATAGTTAGCTTACAGTGTTGTTTACACCTGCTTTGTGCTTCGATGAGGCTTCGTGGAGCTTAGTCGAGGCTTCAGGCAAGCTTTGCCCTAGACTTCTATGGAGGCTTTGATGGTGGTGGTTCTGCATTATGGGAGTGCTCCAGGGGCAGCGTGAATTAAAGATCATGCCATCCTGACAATAGCTGATCCATCTGCAGGCAGGACTCTCTGGGCTAAGATTAAGTGTAGCATCTGAAACCCATCATAAGCCTTAAGGGGGAGAATAATAGCTGTGTAGTATTGTGCATAGCATCATGGGGGTTTCAGAGGAAAAATAATTCAATACCCAATGGATAAGATGGGGGTTGGGAGTAAATGTCAGGTGGGGGATTCGGGGGGTGCAGTGTCTACTGATGAGAACGGGTCTACCTGATCTGGCCAGAAGGCAGAGACTCCGCAGTGCCGGGGGGTGGTGGAGAATCACTATGGGTTTGGTCCCCCACTGTGAATCACTGGCCCTAACTCCAGCACTTCCCACTTTTTCCTGCACTGCTACTCCTCCAGCAATTTATCTGGCCACAAGGTCTTAGTTATCTTCCATTTGGAACTTATTTATTTTTTATTTATCCTTAGTTACAAAAATATTTTTTTTGCACAAGAGTGCATTGTAACTTCATAGTTGACCAAGAGCGCAAGTTCTTCAGGCCTATTCTAAGGTCAGGGGAGACTTCCTACTATGTACTCGGTGGACAGACCTTATCTGATCCCTAATGCCTCGTACACACCATCGGACTTTCAGAGAAAAAAAGTCAAACCGTTTTTTTTCTCAGAAAGTCCAGCCGTGTGTAGCCTCCATCAGACTTTTTTTGTCGAAAGTCCGACAGACCTCAGATATAGATAGAGAACCTGTTCTCTTTCTTTCCGTTGGACTTCTGACAGACTTTTGCATGGTCAAAAGTCCGACCGTGTGTACAAGGCATAATGAGCAGGATCCATCTGGTTTAAGCATAGGTGGACTTGAGTACCTAGCCCATGTCGGAAGCCTTGTGCCCCAAGGGGTTTTGGGATTTCAGGTTCTTCCTCTTCAGCACCACAGCACCCTTGTGCACTTTTTTGATGGGTTTTTCACTTGACCTTTTCAATCACTTGGGTGCTCAGTAAGTGGGAGCAAGCATCAATGCACCAATTCAGTAAAGATTCAATAAGAAGAAAGACGGCGCGCAAACCAGCTCAAAGTTACAGTGTTGGCTTCAGCCGCTGCTCTAGTCACGCCCCCTGATGCTTTTCACCACGCCCACCCTGGATTTCTTCCTATTGAAACATCAATACATGTCGACTTGCGTTATAACACGCATTCATTTAATGCATATTTTGACAGATCATCAAATTCAGCATTCACATACGTATTCATAGTCAGTGACTGAGTACCGAATAATACTGAACTTAAAGCAGACCTTTAGTAATCTTTTCAACTTTCCACCTAATAAATCTTCTGCCCTTGTTTTAACTGTGGATGGTAAAACATTTACCGTATTTATCGGCGTATAACGCGCACTTTTTTCCCTTGAAAATCAGGGGGAAATCATGGGTGAACGTTATACGCCGATCCCCGCGCTGTGTTTGAATTGAGCCGCCGACATATACCAAGCGCAGCACACTCGGGTATACTCGGCCAGGCTCGGCTCCGCTCGCGGCCACGTCCTGTGCATTTTGTACGTCCTTTACGCGAGAGCCGAGTGTGCCCGAATGTACTGCGCTCGGTATATGTCGGTGGAGTGGTTCAAACACAGCGCGGGAAGCAGGGATCGGCTGAAAAACACAGCGGGGAGGACACCACGATGGCCACAGAAGGATACCGAACCGCCGAGATGGATGCCGGACCGCCGATGGACACCGGGCAAGACACCGATGAGGGGCATCTAAACTGTAAGTATTTTCTTTTATTTCAGGATTTTTTCTTCTAGGTTGGGGGTGCCTGCTATACGCCGGAGCGTGTTATAGCAAGATAAATACGGTATTTTTTTTCTGCCAGTAAATACCTTATACAGCCCACTTCCTGTTTCTTGTCTTGTAAAAAGCCTAGGCTTATGTCATCTTGCTTGCTCAGGATCTGATTAATTTGGAGCTGCATACGATCCAAGCCAATCAGGAGAAGCGTAATGGCGTCCTCTACCTCTCCTATGTGGGTTTCGACAATTATGACCCTCTCACAGAATTTTTGGAAGTCTTGTCGTATAAGCGAGATGTCGACCTTGACCTTCTCTATTTGAGCTGTCAATGACGTCCAGCAGTGCTCACCTCGAGCGCGTTTGCTGTGTCGCCTCCGGGAGCGTCCTGCTCGCTGCACATGGCACCACCATCTTCCCAAGCACTTTCTTTCTCCTGGCGGCGATATTGATTCAGTTTAGCCAGGGTGGCCCTTTGGTGTTTTTGGCAGAGTCGTGGCTATTATCTGTGGTGGTCCTTACCCCCACTGTATCAGGCTAGTTAGGCTGCCCTGGAGGATAGAGAGCTGTAAGACAGGAGGACCGGGAGGTAATATTGGTCGGCAGGCCGGGTGGAGCAATAGGGCCGTGGACCTCAGGGACTAGGTCGAAGCTGTAGTCTTTCCTGAATGCGGCAGCCACATGTGGGATTGCCACTCCGCGGAGGCTGCCGTACAGTCTGAGAACACTGGAGCCGCGGCTGCAGGTGTGCAGGGTCCTCAGGGGGTCCCGCTAGGCTGGTGCAGGATATTGCTGGAGAGCAGGATGGGTTAGAAAAGGAGTAATGGACGGAGCTCAGAGCAGGCATGTCCTACTCTATGCTATGTCAGGCCACGCCTCACAAAAGCCTAGGTTTATGACATCATGCACAGCTCTCTCTCTTGTGAGTTTGCCAGAAAGGGAGAGGTTGAGTCATAAGAGGGCAAATGAGAGCTGCTGAGCTGAAGGTGTGCCTGTGTAAATCCAGAAAGTGAACAGGCAGCAGCTTTAGCTGTACATAGTTAAAATGGCTGTGGCCAGACTTAGTGGAGGGAGGTTTCTGCAATATATCTGGCAAGTACAGAATCACATATAAAATAATATGCAAAGTGGTTGGAGGGAAGCTTCAGAATGGCAAAGATGTTTTTATGACAAATTATGTGAGCAGACTGCAGTTCCTCTTTCAAGTATCCATTCACCTTTGCAAAAAAAGGTGAACTAGCACTGTTCACCTGCCCCACCCCTGAGTCTCCGCTGTACTTACCTTGTGGATACTGAACTAACTGTCAGGATAGAACTTTAACCACTTCAATACCAGCACTATCACCCCCTTCCTGCCCAGGCCAATTTTCAGCGCTGTCGCACTTTGAATTGCATGGTCATGCAACAGTGTACCCATATAATTTTTTTGAGACATATAGAACTTTCCTTTGGTAGTATTTAATCATCAGTGGGTTTTTTATTTTTTGCGAAAGAAACAATTGTTTTCTTTCGTTTTTGTTATACAAATTTGTAAATAAGTATTTTTTCTTCTTTACTGATGTGTGCTGATGAGGCTGCACTGATGACCACTAGTGTGGTTGCACTGATAGGCATCACTGATAAACTGCACTTATGGGCACCGATTGACACTTATAATCAGGCCAGGAGCCAGGGTTCACAGAGCGCACCCGATGCTCACAGGCATGTTCTGGGATCACATACACGGACACCCTCCCAGAACAAGAAAGCCTTGCTGTAGCCGTCTTTCGGCTATTATACTGTACCGAGATGGTTAAAGTGAATGAATTTTCAGTATTTAAAATCATGTACATTAATTGTATGTGGATCTGGCATAAAAAATAAAAAAAAACACTGTAAATATACTATGTCCTGAGCTGGTTGATTATAAATTATTCATTTAAAAATTAAAATACTGCATTTGGCCACTAGATGGAACTAAGTATCATAGAGTTTTCCTATAATACTTAGCTACATCTAGTGGCCAAGTGCAGTACTGTTCAATTAAAATCAACGATTTACAATTAAAGAGCAGGTAAAATAGCCTATTTACATTTGTTTTTGCTTCCTTCACACAGAATGAAAAGCTTTCAGTGGGCAACCTTAAAAACGACAACATTAAAATCGTCCTGAAAAAATAGAGCATGTTAAAAAAAAAAAAATTGCCAATTTTTTAGATAGTGAAAAATGCTCTGAAGCCCACACACGATCGTTTTTAATGACATAAAAAAAAAAAAATTTTTTAGAACCCAAAAAACGGTCATATGTAGGCGGCATTACACACAATGGGCCAGATTCTCAAAGCTGTTACGGCGGGGTATCCCCAGATACGCCGCCGTAATTTCAAATCTGCACCGGCGTATGTTTACGCCGATTCTCAAAGACAGATACGTTAAAAAAATAGGCTTCTTCCGCCAACGTAACTTGTCTACACCGGCGTATAATAGTGTGCAATTATACGCTGGCCGGTAGGTGGCGCTTCCGTCGATTAGCCTTGTTGAATAAGCAAATGAGCTAGATATGCCGATTCCCGAATGTAATTGCGCCCGTATTTTCATCGTTTGGGTGAGCGTAAAGTTACCCCTGCTATATGAGGGGTAACTTTGTGTAGGTGAGGCGTACGCAATGTTAAGTCTGGACGCCGGGACAGCGTCATATTTTCCGTCGTTTGCGTAAGTCGTTCGCAAATAGAGATTTGCGAAAGTTACGTTCACGTCGAAAGCATTGACTATTTGCGTTGTGATTTCACAAATGCGCACTGGGAAACCTCCACGGACGGCGCATGCCCTGTTCAAAATAAACATCAAAAACATGGGGTCACAACACATTTACATAAAACACGCCCACCTCTTTTACATTTGAATTACCCGGGCTTACGCCGGGCCATTTACGCCACGACGCTGTAACTTAGAACGCAAGTGCTTTGAGAATACGGCACTGGCGTCCAAACTTGCGGCGGCGTAGCGTAAATACGATACGCTACGCCCTGCTGGCATTTACGCCGGGATACGAGAATCTGGCCCAATAGTTTTTAATGAGCAATTTAAAAAATTTAATTTTTGTCGTCAAAACGGTTGTGTGTACGCGGCATTATGGTTTTGGTAAATTTGAAGACAAAAATCTGCAGAAAATGTAATAGTGTGTATGGGGTCTTGGGGGGGGGGGAGATTGAGTAAATAACTGAAATCTCACAGAAATATTGAAATCCTGATTGACCAAAGTCCACATCAAATTTACAACAAACTTTATTTGGCGACCACATCTAGGACCTGCTGCTCGCTCCGAAGCCGGTGGGTACTCTCAGGTGCGAGACGGGACCTATCTTTGAAACATTTGCCTCATTCAACATGAATATGGCTTCTTCCCACGGTGAACCTTTTCATGCTTTGTAAGACCTGCTTTATGGGAATAGCATTTATTACATTGGGAACAGGAGTAAGGCTTCTCCCCCGTGTGAGTCCGCTGATGTGAAATAAGACAGTCCCTCCGGGTGAAACACTTCCCGCACTCAGAACAGGAAAACGTCCTGTCAGCCGTGTGAAGCCTCTGATGGTTAGAAAGATTACGCCTCCCTGTAAACCGCTTTCCACATATCGAGCATGAATATGGCTTCACCCCGGTGTGAGTCAGACGATGTTTGGCAAGAGTCTGTTGCAGCCTGAAACTCTTCCCGCACTCGGAGCACTCGTGTGGCTTCTCCCCGGTATGCATCATGTGATGTTTAGCGAGACTTTGTTTTAGTGGAAACCGCTTTCCGCATTCTGAACACGAAAAAGGCTTCTCGCCCGTGTGCGTTTTGCGATGGCGGACGAGCTGCGACTTCTGTACAAAACGCATGCCGCAGTCAGAACAGGAAAACTGTAATTCGCCAGTGTGGATTTTTTGATGAGTTTGTAGCTGGGAATTATAAAGGAAACTTTTCCCGCATTCAGGGCAGGAGTATGGCTTCTCTCCAGCGTGACTCATCTGATGCCGGACGACACACGACTTCTGGATAAAACATTTGCCGCAGATGGAACATGAAAATGGCTTCTCGCCGGTGTGGCTTTTTTCATGTCGCTGAAGAATGGTCCTATTAGAATAGAGTTTACCACATTCAGAACAGGCGTTCGGCCTCTCCACTGTGGGAGTTTTTCTATTTCTGCATGGATGCTGTGATAGATCTGCAGGGCGGAGGAGATGTGGTGTGTGGTTTGGGGTAATAGCTGTTTCTTCTGCAGAATCTGAAGTGATGCCCTCATCCCCTGAGCTTACAGGCCTTTCTTCTATTTGGTTTGTTCTGAATTGTCCCTCTAAGGAAAACAAGCAGCAAAAAACATTAAAGTGGTTGTAAACCTCAGAAATAAAATAGGAGCAAACCATATCCCTCTATAGTGTGTACTTATCTCAATCCAGAGTACCAAGTGCCATTTGTGTCAGCTGCCTCATTATTCAGCTATCTTCAAGAGTCACTTCTGACAAGTTTTCCTGACACCAAGCAAAAAAAGGTGACAGAGGGAGCTCCAGCACACAGCCTGTGACTGACAGCCTCAGCTCCTGTGTGCTGTGTGAAGGGGGTGTGTCCCCCTTTCCCTTCAATCAGCTCTCAGAGCTCTCCTCAAAGGAAATGAGGGTAAGTCTCCCTAACAGGGCAATATAAAGGTTCTCCAGCATAATTTCCATACATGTAAAGCCATACTCTCTTGTCAAGGCCTCTCTGATAAGTGAAGTTCCTAACTCTAAACCAGGGATGTCAAACTCAATTTCTTCGTGGGTAGCAGTATGGTTGCCCTCAAAGGGCTTGTTTGATTTTGGAGTACATTATGTACAGAGGTTTAGGGTTGTGTGTTACGTACAGAATGCAGAGTTCAGGGGTGGGTCATGCACAGAGTGCAGGGTTTAGGGTGAAAATAAGTACAGAGTGCAGGGTTACGGTGTGTTACATACAGAGTTCAAGGGTGGGCCATAAGTTCCCAACTATGACGGCCATGAGTTGAGTTGCCAACTACGACGGCCATGAGTTCCCAACTACGACGGCCATGAGTTCCCAACTACGACGGCCATGAGTTCCCAACTACGACGGCCATGAGTTCCCAACTACGACGGCCATGAGTTCCCAACTACGACGGCCATGAGTTCCCAACTACGACGGCCATGAGTTCCCAACTACGACGGCCATGAGTTCCCAACTACGACGGCCATGAGTTCCCAACTACGACGGCCATGAGTTCCCAACTACGACGGCCATGAGTCCCCAACTACGACGGCCATGAGTCCCCAACTACGACGGCCATGAGTCCCCAACTACGACGGCCATGAGTCCCCAACTACGACGGCCATGAGTTACCAACTACGACGGCCATGAGTTACCAACTACGACGGCCATGAGTTACCAACTACGACGGCCATGAGTTCCCAACTACGACGGCCATGAGTTCCCAAATATGACAGCCTTGCACAAACCGAGAGCTGGCTCACCTGGAGGCTGCCCTTTCTTCCTTAAAGGAAAAGCAACACACCAGAAGCCCAACATTACTCAAGCCAGAAGAAAACCCCATGTGCGTGTCTGCACCCAATCCAACAAAGCAACAATAACAACCGCTCAGATCAATTTAAAACTAGCAAAAAGTCCCCAACAGAGAGACAGGTGGCAATATGAACATGATAGAGGTTTCAATTCCTTCCCTACCTACATTCAAAACAAAAGAAAATATTTTGTCTGGAATAGGGCTTTAGTATGAATGCTCAAGAAAGAGACCTGCAAGGAGGTCGGGGGTTCCTGACTCCCCCACTGGGTACATACTGTCTCCCCATTACAAGAGATTGTTGTAGTGACTGAACAAGGAGGATCTGGGACTCTTCTCTGGATTTACTGTTTATTACTCACCTGTGCCTTTCTCTGGAGGGGTTTTTTCCTTATATGGACCATCACCAATCACATTTGTCTCATGTTCTTCACTTATTACTTTTCAACTAAACTATGTAAACCAACACAGTGGGATGTATACCCAATAGGGAGTACCCTAAAAGTGGATATGTTATTTGTATTTATACTCACCTGTGCCGATTGCTATAGGAATGTCCTTCTCTTTAATTTTCACCAGTTCATCTTCCTCCTTCTCAGCTTTAATGTCTCTCTGAGTGGTTCTGGTCTCTCCGGGGTCTGTGAAAAAGGATGAGAATGAAGCCCCTTGAACATGTAAGGAGGGATCCCCAAAAAAATTGTCTGTAGGGAAAGACTGGTCACATCTCTTGGCCGGTAATGAGGAAGGAGTGCAGAAACTTCCAAATTTGATTAACATTTAAAAATTTGGTTCAGCAGGGACCAGACATATTTCTATCAGTGTGTGGCCATTCTTTGTAAACACAGCCAGATAAATGCCCAATAAGAAGCATCCTAAAAGTGGATAGCCCAGATTCAAGATTCACATTACGCCGCTGTAGCCCAAACGCCGTACGCCACGCCGACGCAGCGCAGAGAGGCAAGCACTGTATTCAGCAAGCTATTGCTCCCAACGCTGCGTCGACATGGTGTATTTTTCAAAGGCGCAGGCCGGTTTAGGTGGAAGTGGGCGTGACCCCATGCAAATGATAGTCCGAGCATGGTGCAGTGTTTTACACCCGGCGTATCACGAACTGCGCATGCGCCGTGAACGCATGAAACTGCACCCTTATGCGCATGCTCACAACCACGCCGGCACAACTGCCTAAGCTACGCCGGATCACCACGTACGCCGTGAACGCTGGCCTGTGTTCTCTGGTGCAGACCTTTGCATGTCTGTTGCCGGGTTGCGCTTCATCTATGGGAAATAACTTTACGCCGGACATGCAATTTACGCGCACCTTGCGCAGCATGCATCAGGCGCACGTACATTCGTGAATCGCCATATTTCCCTCATTTGCATGTTTGAATGCCTAATCAATGGGAGCAGCAACATGCATCTAGACGAAAAGTATGCCCACGCTACGCCGGGGTATGTAAGCTACGTCGGCGTAGGGTGGCCAGTTTTTAGGCGTATGTTGGTTTGTGGGTCTGGCGCACACATACGCCGGCACAAATTTGCACTTGCTGGCGCACATTTGCACTTACGTCGGTGTAAGTGCTTTGTGAATCTGGGCAGATGCGTTTTCCGTATTTAGTTCTACTCACCTGTACTGATCTCTATAGGAACTTCCTCCTCTTTAATGCTCACATGTCCTTCTTCCTCCTCCTCAGCTTTGCCGTCTCTGGTGTCTGTGAAAAAAAAAAAAAAAAGAGGATAGTGAAGCCCCCTGTAACGTGTAGGGAAGGACGCCAGAAAATGTGTGTGTGGGGAAAGCACAGGCATATCGTTTCCCACCGATCACGAGGGAACAGCCATCAGTGACATGTCAATAGGCAGATTAGGGGAATGCCTTGTTTACAAAGGCATCCCCCTGTTCTGTCTTTGCCGACCACAATCGCGGACTGCCCGGGAACACCGAGTTCCGAGGCGTGCACCCGCTGGGCGGCAAATTTAAAAGGATGTACAGATACGCCCATTTGGCTGCCCGTGCCATTGTGTCGACGTACATCTGCGTGCAGCGGTCAGCAAGTGGTTACTCTACATTGTCCCTTCTATTTCTGTATAGGAATGATGGCACTGTAATTATCTTACCTTTTTCCTAATCAATATACAGCAGTCACATGACCCAGCTTTTTCCCAGCCTGTCTGCAGGGAAACATAAGCAGGAGGAGCTTATAGTCCTCTGCTGCTAGTCACATAAAATAAAATAAGAAAAAAATAAAACAGCTTTTGGGATGAGGAGTGAAGAAATAAATAATTAATATCACCAAACTGTTTTAAATTGTCATACAAATAAATATTTAAAATTAAATCTTTATTATTTGGCAATAACATGGTGTGGGAGGATTGCTGCTAGTCACCGGCCTGAATCATGCCCCTCCAGCCTGTGTCTTAGAATAACAGAAAGGTGAAGCCTCCACCAATCTACATGCAATATCCCGCCCCCATTGTGTTTAGCTGGTTAGTGCTCAGCATAGAAACTCACTGGAAAATGAGCATGTGCAGAGCTGCCACCACAGCTGCAAAATCACTAGCTGAGATGGGGACTGGGATCATGAACAGAAGTTGGGGATAGCGAGCAGCAGGATCAACCAGGTTTTTTGCAGAATACAGAAAACAAATCTCATAGTAACTGAGTGAGTATGAGCAGCATGTAATACACCATTTATTGATAGAATTTGTGTGATATCCCACTGTGCTACTTTCAAGGCCCTGACGAAGTGGAACTGTCCACGAAACGCGTAAGCCACATTGCCATAACTGTCTGGGATCTGCACACCATGAATTTAAACTTCAAGACTGTAACTTCTGAATGTCTTCTGGCAGTAAAATAAAAACAATGGCCCGGATTCACGTAGCACTTACGCCGACGTATCTCGACATACGAGGTCGTAAGTACAAATGTGCGCCGTCATATCTATGCGCCGATTCTCAAAGCCTGATACTTCGAAAAATAAGGCTTCAGCCGCCTGACGTAACTTGCCTACACTGGCATATCGTGGGCGCATAGTTACGCTGGACGCATCTGGCGTTCCCATGTTAAATATGCAAATGAGTAAGATACCTCGATTCACAAACGTACTTGCGCCCGGCGCATGTTTTAAGTGATTTGCGTAAGGGTTACGTCCGGCGTAAAGTTATTCCTCATATAGGAGACGCAACCCATGCAAAGGTTTGGACCAGGGAACGAACGCTGTTGATTTTTACACCGTTTACGTAGTACGTGAATAGGGCTGTGAGTAGGTTACGTTCACATAGTAGGCAGTGTTTTGACGTATTTTAGGCAGTTATTTCGACGTGACTGTGAGCATGCGCACTGGGATGCGTCCAAGATACGACACATGCGTCGTTCGTTTTTAGTACTTGTTTGAAGCTCAGCCCATCATTTGCATGGGGTCACGCTTCATTTAAATGTTACATGCCCACTTCCAATTATGTCGGATTACGCCGACGACTATACGCTACGCCGGCGCAACGTTGGGAGCATTTGCTTTGTGAATACCATGCTTGCCTCTCAACGTTGCGCCGGCGTAGCGAAAAGAAGATACGTTACGCCCGCATAAAGATGCGCCGAGGTACCCCAATCTATTTTTCTATAATTAAAGTATCTGTATTCCATTTTGTTTCTACTCCTCTAAGGCACAATCAAAGTCCCACCCCGTTTTACCTTTTATTTAAAGATAGTTGCATAATCTTAGAGGAAGGTGCCTCTGTAGAAACATTTGCGATTCCACGTTCACCCCAACCCCTACACATAACCATTTATTGATAGTTTTTAAGGACGTGGGTTTAATGACATTTTAGGCTGACCATACGCTTAACAAAATTTAGAAATTCAGATAAGCAGGGACCAGACATATCTCGATCAGCATATGGCCATCCCCACTCAACTGGAAACTATTCCTTAATCAATGGCTGTAGCCACCGATCAGTGCATTCTGACAACAGCCTTTGAGGGATTCCTCTACCCATCTCTTTTATTTATATGGAGAAATGTTTTAGGTCTTTTTTCACTCAGCCCGCAGGCTAATTAAAAACAAGTGTATGGCCAGCCTAATAGAGGCTGATGGCTCCTGACTCGCCCACTGGGCACATACTGTCTCCCCATTGCTGTCTACTGACAGAGGAGGGGGGAGAAGAAGAGATTGTTGTAGTGACTGAACAAGGAGAATCTGGGGCTCTTCTCTGGATTGAGACTGCATTCACACCTGAGGGGCGCAACGCGTTTGGCACCAAAGTAGGTTATCAACTTTTTTTGTCAGTTTTTGTTTTGGGTACCATTAAAAAAGATTGTTGTAGTGTCTGAACAAGGAGAATCTGGGACTCTTCCCTGGATTGATATTGCATTCACACCTGAGGGACGCAACGCGTTTGGCACCAAAGTAGCTTATCTACCTTTTTTGTCCGTTTTTGTTTGGGGTGCCATTAAAAAAGATTGTTGTAGTGACTGAACAAGAAGAATCTGGGACTCTTCTGTGGATTTATGTTTATTACTCACCTGTGCTGATCTCTGGAGGGGTTTCCTCCTCTTTACATGAATCATCACCCTTCACAGATTGCTCTTCTTTTTCAGCTTTGACAACAATCATAACTTCACCCTGGATAAGACAAAACAAGATGAAATTTAGAAATACCTACATAAAGATCGGGTGGGATTTATCCTGCAAGGTCAGGGAAGTGACAATATCCACAGGGCGATACTCTTGATTAGGGATGAGCTCCGGCGTGTTCGCACAGTCCACGTGCAGAACCCGCCAGGAAGTCTGCACGGCGCTGTGCTAACCACAGGCAGGGAGACATTTCCCGATTTTTGCAGCCACGCATCGGGACAATGTCTCGCTGACTGTGATTAGCGCAGCGCCGTGCCGACTTCCCGGCGGGCTCTGCACGTGGACTGTGCGAACACGCCAGAGATCATCCCTACTCTTGATCCATGCACTCCACAAATGACTGAGCTATCTCCTGTCATTGGATATTCAAAAAGCCTATGGCAGTGATGGCGAACCTTGGCACCCCAGATGTTTTGGAACTACATTTCCCATGATGCTCAACTGCACAGCAGAGTGCATGTGCATCATGGGAAATGCAGTTCCAAAACCTCTAGGGTGCCAAGGTACGCCATCACTGGCCTATGGCATGGATTCTTGGCGATACCTCCATTACATTCTGAACCGTTGGGGCTTTTGCCTCAACTTTCTTCAGTGAGTAACATCGCTCCCACAACAGTCCCCTGGCTTACATAAAATATGCCAGTTATCAATTTGCCCTCTCGTGAGTCAACAGGTGCATGATGCATGGGTGCCACCTTTTCCCTCTACTCTAGCCATTGTGTCACGAATGTCACGTCTACCCCAACGTAGGTGGTCAGACACTATAGCTGGCTACTCTGCAAATTACCTATAGCAGCCCCCTTTCCCTTAAGGCAAGCAGGCCTACCGGTACTTGGTTGCCCCCAGGACTTAAACACAATGCTATAGAGTCTAGCCAGCCCAGCCGGGGCAGACACGGACAAAGCAAACAACGGGTCACTTGCAGTTTGTAGACAGCGTGGTTCAAAGACAGTCCAGGTAGAGGCAGGCTGAGTTCAGGGGATAATCCAGTATCCGTTCCAGGTAGAAGGGCAGGCTGCGTTCAGGGGATAATCCAGTCTAATCCGGTTCAAATACAGGGGGATCCAACAACAAACCAGACTAACGGGGGCTTGGTCTAGAACAGTGGTCTCCAAACTGCGGCCCTTTGCTTGCCTTTATCCGGCCCTTAGAGCACTATTTCTCCTACTGACATCAACGATGGGGCAATATTGCTCTCAATGATAACAACAATGGGGTACTATTCCCCCCCAAAGATACCAGAAATCAGGCACTATTCTTCCAAATGATACCAAGGATGTGGTACTATTCCTTCCAATGATACCAACGATGGGGCACTATTCCTCCCAATGATACCATTGTTGGGGCATTATTTATCCCCCTAATACCAAATGTGGCAATGTTTACTCCACTGATGCCAGGAAAATTTCCACACCCACTTGCCACAGTCCAGCCCCCTAAAATCTGAAGGACAATGAACTGGCCCTTTGTTTAGAAAGTTTGGAGACCCCTGGTCTAGAACAATACAGGTAGATCTGTCTCTATCACAAGCGAGGAGTAGAGTGTTCAGTTTACGTATATCAGGTGAGTGAGCAGATCAATCACCCAAAAGGTGAACACAGACAGGGAGAATGCAAGAGCCAACACCCGGCTGCTGGAATAGGGAGCAGGAGCACTTAAGTGATTATGAAACATTGAAACCCAAACTTAAATAACACTAAACCCAAATATAAAAGGTGTGGATATAGCGGGTCCCCAAAATAAACTGTTTGCAGATGATATTCTCCTTTTTTTATCACATTCCCACAAATATTCACACCTCATCTTTTTACATATGTTGGCCCGTTTCATGCGAATTTTGGGCCTTAAGGTCAACCAGCAAAAATCTAAAGCACTTAAAGTGGAGTTTCTGCAACAATTTTTTAAATTTTATTTGGACCATTACAATAAGTACCCCATTAGAAATCGTTAGTTTGGTGGTCTCAGCCCGGCTCCCGGTGGGTGTGCTATGCAAGGTACGCCTGTGCTTAGTACGCCCACCCCCCCCCCCCACAAAAACCACCACACTTGCACGCACACAAAATTGGTTTGAAACACATGCACTTTGGCCATGCGGTCTCTTAAAATAAAAGAGAGGCGAAGGACCTACGGGGCTGGCTGGGTGGGCTAGGCCCCCTCACTCCCTCATAGGGGGAGTCCCTCTGCCCCATTGGGGTCCCGTTGGGCCCCAGTTGGGCTCCCAAGAGGAGCAGGTAGGGCGGGGTGAGTGGGAGGCCCCCCTTCACACCCGCCATTGCCACCAGGGGCATGGAGAAGGATGGCGATTGCCTCCGGGGGGAGGGTCTGCCTACTCTCAACTCCTGCAGTCCGGCTCCTCTCTCTCGATTTCTCGCACAAAAATACACTTTAAAAAAAAAAAAAAGAAATCGTTACTCACTTTTTTTGTTTTGTTCAACCTTCACAGTCCGGTATCGTTCTAAACAACCAGTTATAAAAATTCCTGTGGGACATTTCCATTAGCACCTATTTCCTGTATGTGGTAAATGCTTCATTCCCAGCCTTCACCGTTGGATCCCGCGCGTGCTCATTGTTGACGGCGCACAGAGCCGTCAAAACTGAGGGTTGCCCTCACAAAGGGCGGCATCATTGAAAGTTCCCACTGTGATGGCAACGTTAGTAAATCTCGCGGGATTTTGAAGGACGGAGTTCCGCATTGTCTCTTGGGAAACATGACACTGTGCTCCCAGGAGAAATTGCGGAGAGCTCCCAGACAACACTGCGGCGCCGGGGGAAAGCAGTAGAGATGCCTACTCCCGTGGATTCCCCGGGATGATGCGGATAGGATAGTGTTGTTATTGTGGGTGAACCTCCGCTTTAAAGAGGAAGTAAAAAAAAGAAGCTCATTATGTAATACTCACCTCTGATCGAAGCCCCCCGCAGCCATCCTTGTACACCGCTCGGGCGGCCGACATCTTTCCCGGGGGGTTGCATCTAGGTATCGCGTCTCTGGTGCTGTGATTGGCCGGAGCCGCAATGACATCACTCCCGTGTGAATGCGCATGGGAGCCATCAGTCACGGCACGGCCTTCTTTAGGAAAGGCACAATCGCCGTTAGTGAAGTGTGCCTGCACCGTAGGTATCGGCGCCCGTGATTTTAGTAAACATCTCCTAAACCGTGGAGGTTTAGGAGATATTTCAAGCACCCGTGGGTGAGCCTTAATCTAGGCTTACCTGTAGTTTAAAGTGGATGTAAAGGGCTTACAACCACTTGAACATAATCATCACCCAGCCGGAACTGAGCCAACTACAGTCCGTAGGCACCTTTTATTCTTGGACACCACACCACTTACAGTATTTAGGAAAAAAAAAATGCTTAGATACCCTCTATAAAGCAAACTGCCCCCTATTGCTAAATCACTTGACTTGCTGACACGTTGGTGTGGTCTGCCATGGTTAGGCAATGTCACTGTGGTGAAAATGACCTTCCTCCTGAAAATATGCACTGCTAGCTTCCCCTCCTGTCCTTACCATTGGCTGCTGTGGATTCAAGGTGGAGAATGGGGATGGGCACAGTGAGTGATCAGTGTATTTTAAAATGGGGGGGAGGGGGGGGGGGGCAATGCTTTGAAGGCTTCTTAAAAATATAATAAGATGCATAATTTTTTACCTGCAAAAAAAAAAATTTACATATTTTTTTTAAGGAGTAAGATGAGCTTAGGACATCCTGAGAAGATAGCACATGCTTGTTATTCTATTCCAAGCATCTGTCATACTACCCGTCTTTTCTGTAAATGTTGTATTTTGTACTCTATTGTCTAAGGCTGGGTTCACACTAATGCAAATTGGATGTGGGTTCCCCAAATGGTTAACCAGAGGGCACACAGGGTGTGCGTTCCTTGGTTAACACTGACATGCGTCCATAGGTGTGCACAGCCTATTGCATTAGGGTGTGCATCCCAAAGCTCAAACACATATGCGTATGCATATGTATACATGATATACTGCCAGTGTCAGTAGAGCAGTGGACAATGTCAATAGGGCAGAGTTTGGTATCAGTGGGGCAGTGTACAGTGTCAGTAGTTTTTATCTTTACAATTTAATTTTTTAGTATTTTTTACAATTTTATTTTTAGTAATTTTTTAGAACTTTATTTATTTTTATTTACAATTTTTTTTCCATTTTTTTTTAGGAGACCCATTGGGGGTCTTTGGTACAATATCACAGGTCTAAACAGGGGGCATCTGCAGCATACAAGACGATTAGGGTGTGCCCTGGCACACCCTGTGCGCACGCCTATGCATGCGTCTAAGCCAATCAGGTTTACCGGGTCTGGTTACTGGTCACCTGATTGGCTGAAGCGACACTGAGGGTGGGAGAAGACATTGAGGGATCATGGAGGAGGATGGCTAACGCGAGAAAGGTAAGTGCCGGGTCAATCTGGCAGTATTTTGGGGCAATCTGGCGTAATTTTATGGGGCAATCTGGCGACAATTCATGGGCACAGTGGCGACAATTCATGGGCACAGTGGCTGCGTGTGATGGCACAGTGGCTGCGTGTGATGGCACAGTGGCTGCGTGTGATGGCACAGTGGCTGCGTGTGATGGCACAGTGGCGACAATTCATGGGCACAATGGCGACAATTCATGGGCACAGTGGCGACAATTCAGGGGCACAGTGGCGACAATTCAGGGGCACAGTGGCTGCGTGTAATGGCACAGTGGCGACAATTCATGGGCACAATGGCGACAATTCATGGGCACAGTGGCGACAATTCAGGGGCACAGTGGCGACAATTCATGGGCACAGTGGCGACAATTCATGGGCACAGTGGCTGCGTGTAATGGCACAGTGGCTGCGTGTAATGGCACAGTGGCTGCGTGTAATGGCACAGTGGCGACAATTCATGGGCACAATGGCGACAATTCATGGGCACAGTGGCGACAATTCAGGGGCACAGTGGCGACAATTCAGGGGCACAGTGGCTGCGTGTGATAGCACAGTGGCTGCGTGTAATGGCACAGTGGCGACAATTCATAGGCACAATGGCGACAATTCATGGGCACAGTGGCGACAATTCATGGGCACAGTGGCGACAATTCATGGGCACAGTGGCGACAATTCATGGGCACAGTGGCGACAATTCATGGGCACAGTGGCGACAATTCAGGGGCACAGTGGCGACAATTCAGGGGCACAGTGGCTGCGTGTGATAGCACGGTGGCTGCGTGTAATGGCACAGTGGCTGCGTGTGATGGCACAGTGGCTGCGTGTGATGGCACAGTGGCTGCGTGTGATGGCACAGTGGCTGCGTGTGATGGCACAGTGGCGACAATTCATGGGCACAATAGCGACAATTCATGGGCACAGTAGCGACAATTCATGGGCACAGTAGCGACAATTCATGGGCACAGTGGCGACAATTCATGGGCACAGTGGCGACAATTCATGGGCACAGTGGCGACAATTTGTGGCACAGTGGCTGCGTGCGATAGCACAGTGGCTGCGTGTAATGGCACAGTGGCTGCGTGTGATGGCACAGTGGCGACAATTCATGGGCACAATGGCAACAATTCATGGGCACAATGTCGACAATTCATGGGCACAATGTCGACAATTCAGGGGCACAGTGGCGACAATTCAGGGGCACAGTGGCGACAATTCAGGGGCACAGTGGCGACAATTCAGGGGCACAGTGGCGACAATTCAGGGGCACAGTGGCGACAATTCAGGGGCACAGTGGCGACAATTCATGGGCACAGTGGCGACAATTCATTTGCACAGTGGCGACAATTAATGGCACAGTGGCTGTGTGTGATGGCACAGTGGCAACAATTGATGGTCACAGTGAGGCTGCAATTGATGGTCACAGTGAGGCTGCAATTGATGGGCACAGTGATGTTTTTTTTTTTTTTGTTTGTTTGCGCCCCCAAAATATGTTGAGCACCAGCCGCCACTGTTCCGCGCGTCTTTTGGTCCATTTCACGTCCGAATTCAGCCAAAACTTAAGGCTGAAATCAGACTTGAAACGGTGAAGGAAGACGCACGGGACTCCTGCTGTCGGCCGCCGCTGCGTGCTCATATGTGGAACCAGCCTAAAGGTTTAAATAAAATAAAAAAGTAAGAAACTCCAGAAATATCATGATTATTAAGACGCTTGGTTCCACCTACCTGATCAGCCTGAGAGATCTGAGGTTGTTCCTGAGGGATCTCCTGATGTTCCTGTGTGGAGTCCCGGGAATACAGAGGACGGGGACATCTCTCTGGGGGATTTCTCTTACTGGGTCCATCTGTAGGAAACACACACTGACTGAATACATTGGCCCGGATTTACAAAGCACTTACGCCGGCGTATCTCGAGATACACCGCGTAAGTGTACATATGCGCCGTCGTATCTGTGCGCCGTGCCCACAGAACTAAGATACGCCTAAAAACTGACTACATCCGACCGACGTAACTTGCCTACGCCGGCGTAGAGTGGGCGCATAGTTACGCTGGACGCATATGGTACTCCCATTGATTTCCGATGCAAATATGCAAATGAGTACGATACGCTGATTCACGAACATACTTGCGCCCGGCGCATGTTTTAAGCGATTTGCTTAAGGGATACGTCCGGCGTAAAGTTATTCCTCATATAGGAGACGCAACCCATGCAAAGGTTTGGACAAGGGAGCTCAAGCCGTCGTATTTTACGTCGTTTACGTAGTACGTGAATAGGGCTGTGCGTAGGTTACGTTCACCTCGTGGGCAGTGATTCGACGTATCTTAGGCAGTTATTTCAACGTGACTGTGAGCATGCGCACTGCGATGCGTCCAAGAGACGACGCATGCGCAGTTCGTTTTTTGTACTTGTCTGAAGCTCAGCCCATCATTTGCATGGGGTCACGCTTCATTTAAATGTATCACGCCCACTTCCACTTACGCTGACTTACGCCTACGAATTTACGCTACGCCGGCGCAGATTTGGGAGCATTTGCTTTGTGAATTCCATGCTTCTCTCTCCGCGCTGCGCCGGTGTAGCGTAAAAGAGATACGCTACGGCGGCATAAATATGCGCCGATGTATGTGAATCCGGGCCATTGTTTCTATGTCTTTATATCAGAGGATGTGTATCTAGGGGGATCCTCAATACAAGAAATAAACGTCTCCTCTTACCCGGTGATGTGAGGGGCGGCCGGTTCTCCATCAGGACTTCCTTCTCCTTCTTCTCCCTCAGCTTGCACTTGTAAAGTCCTGTAAAAGTTTAGTAATGCGGCATCAGACATGGACCCCAAAATAAACTCTGTTTGCAGATGATCAATCAGTAAACTTGTGTATTTCAGGACTAAATTAGGTTTTTGCGAAAAGCTCACACTCCACCAGTGCTGGGAGGGACCCCCTTCTCTCATAATAAGAAGACATTATTTCCTCCTCCTCACTGGACACACACTCCACCAGTGCTGGGAGGGACCCCCTTCTCTCATAATAAGAAGACATTATTATTACCTCCTCATTGGACACACACTCCACCAGTGCTGGGAGGGACCCCCTTCTCTCATAATAAGAAGACATTATTCCCTCCTCCTCATTGGACACACACTCCACCAGTGCTGGGAGGGACCCCCTTCTCTCATAATAAGAAGACATTATTATTACCTCCTCATTGGACACACACTCCACCAGTGCTGGGAGGGACCCCCTTCTCTCATAATAAGAAGACATTATTCCCTCCTCCTCATTGGACACACACTCCACCAGTGCTGGGAGGGACCCCCTTCTCTCATAATAAGAAGACATTATTATTCCCTCCTCCTCATTGGACACACACTCCACCAGTGCTGGGAGGGACCCCCTTCTCTCATAATAAGAAGACATTATTACCTCCTCCTCACTGGGCACACACTCCACCAGTGCTGGGAGGGACCCCCTTCTCTCATAATAAGAAGACATTATTCCCTCCTCCTCATTGGACACACACTCCACCAGTGCTGGGAGGGACCCCCTTCTCTCATAATAAGAAGACATTATTCCCTCCTCCTCATTGGACACACACTCCTCACTCTCACTCCTTCCAGGAAGTATGTGAAAAACATTACAGCTGCTAACTTCCTCCTCCTTTGGGCTACAGCAAAATGGCCGCCCATCCTGCACTGAGGATCAACATTCATTACATGAAGATGACATTTACCAGCCTTTCAGATAGAATATATTCTATTTTACACCCTTAAACGGTCCTATGATGATGTCCTGTGTGGTCACTGGGAGCTCTCATATCAGAGGATAAGATACAAGGGTCTGCCTGATCATCCACTCACTGAGATCCACATATTGCATCACAGGGGGAACTACAAGTCCCAGAAATCCAACATCAGACATAGAACTACAAGTCCCAGCAATCAAATAGCAGATGTAGAACTACAAGTCCCAGGAATCCATCATCTGACATAGAACTACAAGTCCCAGTAATCAAATAGCAGATGTAGAACTACAAGTCCAAGCAATCCATTAGCAGATAAAGAACTACAAGTCTGAGCAATCCAACAGCAGATGTAGAACTACAAGTCCCTGCAATCCAACATTAGACATAGAACTACAAGTCCCAACAATCCAACAGCAGATGTAGAACTACAAGTCCCAGCAATCAAATAGCAGATGTAGAACTACAAGTCTGAGCAATCCAATAGCAGATAAAGAACTACAAGTCTGAGCAATCCAACAGCAGATGTAGAACTACAAGTCCCAGCAATCAAATAGCAGATACAGAACTACAAGTCCGAGAAATCCAACAGCAGATGTAGAACTACAAGTCCCAGCAATCAAATAGCAGATACAGAACTACAAGTCCGAGAAATCCAACAGCAGATGTAGAACTACAAGTCCCAGCAATTCAACAGCAGATGTAGAACTACAAGTCTCAGCAATCCAATAGCAGATAATGAATTACAAGTCCCAGCAAATAAAAATAGCAGATAAAGAACTACAAGTCTGAGCAATCCAATAGCAGATAAAGAACTACAAGTCTGAGCAATCCAATAGCAGATAAAGAACTACAAGTCCCAGCAATCCAATAGAAGTCACAGCCTTCCAATACCAGCATACAACAGATATAGAACTACAAGTCCCAGCACTCTAACTGCGGCACACACCAGAAAACAACTACAAGTCCCAGCAATATAATAGCAGCACATATCAGATATACAGCACACATCTATATAGTTGTACAAGTCCCAGCAATCCAATAGCGGATAAAGAACTACAAGACCCAGCAATCCAATAACAGATAAAGAACAACAAATCCCAGCAATCCAATAGCAGAGGTAGAATTACAAGTCCCAGAAATCCAATAGCAGATAAAGAACTACAAGTTGCAGCCTTCCAATAGCAGCATACAACAGATATAGAACTACAAGTCCCAGCACTCTAACTGCGGCACACACCAGAAAATAACTACAAGTCCCAGCAATATAATAGCAGCACATATCAGATATACAACTACAAATCTCAGCAATTCAATACCAGCACACATCTATATAGAACCACAAGTCCCAACAATACAATAGCAGATGTAGAACTACAAGTCTGAGCAATCAAATAGCAGATAAAGAACTACAAGTCCCAGCAATCCAATAGCGGATAAAGAACTACCAGTTGCAGCCTTCCAATAGAAGCATACAACAGATATAGAACTACAAGTACCAGCAATATAATAGCAGCACATATCAGATATACAACTACAAATCTCAGCAATTCAATACCAGAATACATCTATATAAAACTACAAGTCCCAGCACTCTAATGGCAGTACCCATCAGTAAAGAACTACAAGTAGTCAAGTACCAGCAATCCAAAAACAGCACAAATCAGTATAGAACTACAAGTCCCGGGATCGCCGCCGGGCACACGCGATCACTCGTTACAGAGCGAGGACCGGGAGCTGTGTGTGTAAACTAGGGTTGTCCCGATACCACTTTTTTAAGACCGGGTACAAGTACTGATATTTTTTTCAAGTACTCGCGATACCGATTACTGATACTGTGTCAGTATTTTTATTTTATTTGACAATTTTAATTTTTCACAAATTTTTGTTGTTTTTTTTTAAATGCTTTCTTGGGTGAGCGGGGGTGGATGTGTTGGTGTGTTTTTTTTTTTTAATATGTATTATTTTTTACAATTAATTTTTTTTATTATTTATTGCTATTTTTTTTTCCTTAGCCCTGTTGGGGGCTTAACAGACCTCTGACATCTCCCCTTTGCGACAGAGAAAGGGACTAAGGACACAGATTCCCCAGTCCCTTTCTCAGCTGCACTGGAAATGAATGGGCAGGAGACAGAGGCTCCTATCCACTCATAACCTGAAGCATCGTAAAGACAGTTTACAATGCTCAGTTATATGAATGGACAGAGTCAGTGATCGCTAGTGATTTGCGGAATACGCCATATTCGATTTCGCGATATTTCACGAATATATAGAAGAATATTCGCGAAATATTCGTTAATATCGAATATTCGTGATATTTTATCAAAAAAAAATTTTTGCGAAATTTCGCTAATGCGAATGCGAAATTTCGCTAATGCGAATGCGAAATTCCGCTAATGCGAATGCGAAATTGATTGCGAAATTCTCGTCAACACGCGAAAACGGAGATCATTTCCTGGATTACTAAACTAATATGCACTAAACACTAACTCTACTTACACAAACTTATATGACTAAACTAAAGCTAATTTTTTTTTTTTTTATACACAAAACACAGAAGGGCAGAGAAAGTATTCGCGAATATTCGTAATACGAATATTCGCATTGCGAATATTCGGCAACATAAAAGGATCGCCTCAGCTACTCGGCCCAGGGTCTCTAATCATACCAGCAATGCTTTTAGACGTCGATGGAGATCACTAGGATGTGATCTGTTTTAAAAATAAATTTGAAAAAATACGAATATTCGCAATAGCGAATATTCACCGCGATATTCGATTTATTCGCGAATACTCTAATATGCAATATTCGTAACGAATATTCATAATGCGAATATTCGTGAGCAACACTAGTGATCACCAACTCTGTTCATTCGGAAAAGGTAGGAGCCGGGTTTAACGGCTCCTACCGTCGCTCTCCATCTTGACAGAGGGGGCTGAGGAGGACATGGAGGGGGACACAGAGCATGTAGGGGGACACAGAGCACGGAGAGGGGAAACAGCAGCACAGAGGGGGACATGGAGCATGGAGGGGGAGAGCAGAACGGAGGACAGCAGCGGCACGTAGGTGGGGAGCAGAACGGCAGCAGCACGTAGGGGAAGAGCAGAATGGCAGCAGAACGGAGGGGGAGAGCAGAATGGCAGCGGCACGGAGGGGGGACACAGAGCATGAAGGGGGAGAGCAGAACGGAGGACAGCAGCGGCACGTAGCTGGAGAGCAGAACGGCAGCAGCACGTAGGGGGAGAGCAGAATGGCAGCGACACAGAGGGGGGACACGGAGCATGGAGGGGGAGAGCCGAACGGCAGCGGCACGGTGGGGGGACACGGATCATGGAGGGGGAGAGCAGAATGGCAGTGGCACGGAGCATGGAGGGGGAGAGCAGAATGGCAGCGGCACGGAGCATGAAGGGGGAGAGCAGAACGGCAGCAACACAGAGGGGGGACACGGAGCATGGAGGGGGAGAGCAGAATGGCAGCGGCACGGAGGGGGGACACGGAGCATTGAGGGGGAGAGCAGAATGGCAGCAGCACAGAGCATGGAGGGAGAGAGCAGAACGGCAGCGGCACGGAGGGAGGACACAGGAGCATGGAGGGAGAGAGCAGAGCAAATGGGGGAACTGAAGGAGGATACAGGGAAAGTCAGGTATCGGTAAAGTATCTGAGCATTTTCTCTGAGTACAAGTACTCGGGTAAATGCTTGGTATCAGTCCCAATACTAGTATAGGTATCGGGACAACCCTAGTAATTAGCTTTGAATCCATGTGTCCTCAACATGTAAGAGTGCATGCTAACTTGGTAGTTGTACCAAAGTCATAAAGTAACAATCTTATGATCGTGTCCTACTTCCCAAATGATCTACTAAGGGCCCTTTCACACAGGATGGGGATAGCACAGCTGAAACGGCGGATGACAGGGCGGTCCCCGCACACTGTGCAGGGACCACCCTGTCAGATCTCCGCTCTCCTCTATGGGGGGTTTGGATGAACATGTACCGTCTGTTCGTGTTCATCCGATCCGTAGACGGATGAAAAAATAGGATTTTCCTCCGTCTGCAGAATCGGAACATTGGGGACCCGGATGAGATCGGGTGTTAACGGATCTTCATCCGCTGACACCCGCTGTCTCTTGGGGATCAATGTATGTCCCTTTTTCATCCTTAAAGTGATGGATGAAAAAGCAAACATGCGGTCCGCAGGTGTGAAAGGGGCCTAAAGGAGCACCAAGAGGTATCTGACACATCTTCATCTTCCATGGATAGGATTTGAAATGCCAAAGTAGGAAAGCCTAAAGCAGTGATGGCGAACCTCGGCACCCCAGATGTTTTGAAACTACATTTCCCATGATGCTCATGCACTCTACAGATGCTGTCATCTGTGGGTCAGGGAATGGCTCAGCCATTATTCATTGGATTGGTGCAGTACAGGTGACAGCTTCCTGGCGGGCTCAATCAAAATGGGTTCAGACATGGATCCTGAGCTCATCCCTACCTCTGGTATAAAGACATAGAAACAATGTATTCAGTCAGTGTGTGTTTCCTACAGATGGATCCAGTAATGGGAACCCACCAGAGAGATGTCCCCGTCCTCTGTATTTCCAGGACTCCACACCGGAACATCAATCAGGAGGATTTGGAGATCCCTCAGGAAGATCAGGTAGATGAGATTAAAGTAGAACTATAGGCAACGTTTTGTTTCTCTTTGGATAGCGTAAGGGAGGGTTATATCCCCTGTCAGTTTATTTCCCCATTGGGGAGATTTCCCTATACTTCCTGTCCCATAATCAAACAGGAAGTGAGAGGACATCCCTGCAAATGAAGGGAATCTTGTGGGGCTTCCATGGTCACCAGATCTAATGTCTCCATTGGAAGATTTCTCCCTTTTTTAGGGAGAAGCCAAATCTCTTTTTTGTTACTTTCACTTTCAATGAAAATGGTAAAGTGGACAATTTGAGATGATGAATCTAGAAAAAAAAAACACCAGGAAAGAGCACCTCAGAGGCTAAACAGCGGTACAAAAATCATCATTTATTTGGACATCAACATCATAGAACGCAGATCAAGCATGCCAGAACCCCAGGGGGGCACCCCCCAAAACCCCAACCAAAGCCACCACAATCCCAAATCGCCACCATCATCACCTAAAAGGGGCCACCCCAACTTCTGCACCCCAAAGGAATCCAGATTCACCCCCCCCCCCTTCCACTATCTCACTCCGATGGCTCAGTGGGCCGGTCAGGTGCAGTCCTTGAGCCGCTCCTCTCTGGCAGTGAGTAATCACGATTTCACTCCTGTCAAGAGAAGCAGCAGCCGTCACTTGCTGGAGTATTAGGCTGCATTCACACCTTTGCGTAGGCGATTTGCGGCGACAAAACGCGTCGTTTTTAACCGCGTTTTTTTTACATTGTATTGTCTGCTATGCGGAACGCTGAAGCCGCCTGATACGCGCGTCGAAAAACGGTCTGGGACTCGTTTGAAATTCAGCGTTCTATCGACGTACGGCGTTCTGCATTAGGAGATGTGAACAGTCTCCATAGAGAACAATGTAAATTCGACCCTCCGACGTATTGTAGCGTCGCGCTTCAGGCGAAAAAACGCCTAGGTGTGAATGGAGCCTAAGTCTTTCTGCTCCCGCCCTATAGATTGATTGATTTTTTGAGCTTGGTTAGGCGCCAAATACCCACTGGGGGGTGAGCGTCTAAGCGGGGGAGATAGACAGCCAGCAGACTTTCCTTCCTCTCTCCCCTTATCGCATGACTGGAGAGAGGAACAATGCTGCCTTTCTGGAGAGCTGTGAATTGTAATGGTATATGAGTACATGTGGGAGGGGGAGGAGGGGGGCACTCTGACTCAAGGGGAGGGACACACTGATGGGGGACACCCTGGTACAATGGGTGACACTCTGATGAGGGACACTCTAATGCAATGGGGGACACTCTGATGCAAGGGGGGCTCTCTGATGCAATGGGGGACACGCTGATGTAAGGGGGGACACTCTAATGCAAAGGGGGCTCTCTGGTACAAGGGGGGACACTCTGATGCAAAGGGGGCTCTCTGATGCAATGGAGGACACGCTGATGTAAGGGGGGACACTCTAATGCAAAGGGGGCTCTCTGGTACAAGGGGGGACACTCTGATGCAAGAGGGGACACTCTGATGCAAGGGGGGCAGTAAATACTGAATGGATTCACAAACTCTTTGTTTAGAGGTTATTTTTCATTGGTTGTTGTATTTTGTGCATTTGTCCCCACTGCACGGCTCTTGGAGTATATTAGAGCAACACTGAACAGGAGTGAAATCCCATACAGTGGAACCTCGGATTGCGAGTAACCCAGTTAACAAGCGTTTCGCAATACGGGCACTGTATTTTTAAAAATTGTGACTCGGTTTGTGAGTTTGATGTCTTGCAAAAACGAGCACGATTCAGGCCAAACCGGTGTGCAGTACCGCTTTTGGCCTGAGGTGGGGGGGGGGGGCACCAGAGCCAATCAGCGCTGTTCGGAAATGCACAGAAAGGCCCGAGGACAGCGCGGCTGGCCTCGGCAAATCTCAGCTAAGAAGTCTTACCAATGTTTTTTTTTGTTTCAAATTTTTATTGAATTTTCAGGTGTACAATAAATAACAATGAAGTCTTTCCGAGGTTAGCCGAAGTGTCCTCGGTCCTTTTTGGACTTTCCGAGGCTCTCCGGCGCCCCCCCGCCTCTGGCCGCATGTGGTATTTCATCCCATTGAAGTCAATGCTGAACAAATTATTTTTGTTTCCATTGACTTTAATGGGGAAACTCGCTTTGATATGCAAGTACTTTGGATTACGAGCATTCTTCTGGAACAGATTATGCTCGTAATCCAATGTTCCACTGTATTTATTTAAGAGATGCAGATTCTGGAAATGTAAGTGATGTGTTTTAATAATCTAAAAATTGAATATTCCACAGTCCAGTTTTTCAGGTAATCTTTCATATTTCTCGTATTTATCTGCTGACAAGACGATGTGGACCAGCACTTATCCATAGTAGAAAGAAAGAAAGATCCACATTGCAGGGGTTTGTTATCTAAAGTTGGAGTGTGCTAACCAATATAGGTAGACTGATCTTTTTCCAATCTTTTCCATTAGCTTCTGCTTGGCAAGCTTTAGAGCAGGCATGTCCAAAGTCCGGCCCGGGGGCCAATTGCGGCCCATGTTTTGGTTT
Organism: Rana kukunoris; assembly: GCA_029574335.1. Classification (NCBI taxonomy): domain Eukaryota; kingdom Metazoa; phylum Chordata; class Amphibia; order Anura; family Ranidae; genus Rana; species Rana kukunoris. The sequence continues at coordinate 30,602 of JAJQKJ010002069.1, read as the reverse complement.
AATGCGGCCCCACTGGTAATTTGCATATATATCTCTTTTGTAGCCCCCAACTAATCACTGACCACCGCACATTCAGAGGCTGCATTCATGTCAATGGTGAGGCTGCATTCATGTCAATGGTGAGGCTGCATTCATGTCAATGGTGAGGCTGCATTCATGTCAATGGTGGGGCTGCATTCATGTCAATGGTGAGGCTGCATTCATGTCAATGGTGAGGCTGCATTCATGTCAATGGTAAAGGCTGCATTCATGTCAATAGTGAGGCTGCATTCATGCCAATGGTGAGGCTGCATTCATGGCACTTTTTCATTCCTTTTGAAGTATTTTAGTTTCTTGGCCCAAGTTTTAAGATTTATCAAAAATTCCCACTGAGCTGGAAACATTAGGATTTTTCTACGGCTGTTCTTAATTGACAGAAGTCAATCTAATGAGCAACTTCTGTTAACCAGTTAAGGACCGCCGCACGGCTAAATATGTAGTCAGAATGGCACGGCTGAGCATATGGACGTATATGTACGTCCTCTTTAAGAAGCCTGTGGCGCGCTTGCGACCCGGTCTTGAGCTGTAAACAAACCTTTCCTTGTGCTTCCTAGTTAGCCTGTCACTGATCGTCTGTTTCCTGTCATAGGGAAAGACGATCAGTGATGTCACACGCCCAACCACACCCCCCCTACAGTAAGAAACACACATTAGGGAACACTTAACCCCTTTAGCACCCCCTCCTGGTTAACCCCTTCACTGCCAGTGCTATTTTTCACAGTTATCAGTGCATTTTTATAGCACCGTTTGCTGTAAAAATCACAATGGTCCCAAAATAGTGTCAAAAGTGTCTGATGTGCCCGCCATGATAAAAAAAAAAAATCCCTGATTGCCGCCATTACTAGTAAAAAATGTATTATCAATAGAAATGTCATAAAAATTTCTACGTATTGGCTTAAATATATATATATATATAAGTTTTGAGGGATATTTATTATAGCAAAAAGTAAAAAACATTGATTTTTTTTTCAAAATGTTGCTCTATTTTTGTTTGTAGCGCAAAAAAAAAAAAGCCGCAGAGGTGATCAAATACCACCAAAAGAAAGCTCTATTTGTGGGAAAAAGGACATCAATTTTGTTTGGGAGCCACGTCGCACGTGCAATTGTCAGTTAAAGCGACGCAGTGCCGAATCGCAAAAAGAGGCCAGGTCATTTAGCAGCATCTCACCTGGAGTATAGAGATACCTGTTCTCCCGGCACTCAGGAAAACTATCAAGGGAGGTAGACATATAAATTGAGGGGTTAATCTCCCCAGCAGGAACATAGACCGCAAAAAAAACTTGTTAGGGGGCCTAAGGCTTTCCTACTCCTACTAAAATTGCCTTTACATACAATCTAAGAATAGAGTTGTGCCAAATACCCACCGGTTAGCCCCAGAACTCACAAACATGTAAAAAGTTCAGACCCAAACCGCGAGCCCTATTAAAGTCTATGGGACCCGAAATTGAAAATTAAAAAGTTTTGAAGGCTTATTTGAATGTTATTGGCTATAAAAGGGGTATGGGGGTCCGGGTACTGCCCTGGGGGACAAGTACCAATGCAATTTTTTTTTAAGATTGTTTTTACAGGAACAGTGATTTTAATGATGCTTAAAATTCCATTAAATATAGTGCCAGGTGGGGTCAGGATGGAGGGGGGCAAGCGAGTGCTTCCCCCCTCCTGAACTATACCAAGCCCGCATGCTCTCAAGATGGGGGGTGCTTTGGGTCCCCCCCTCCCCCAAAGCACCTTGTTGATGGGGACAAGCGCCTCTTCCCGACAACCCTGGGCTGTGGTTGTGGGGGTCTGCAAGCGGGGGGCCACCCCCTATGTTAATGAGTATGGGGTACATAGTACCCCTACCCATTCAACAAAAAAAGTGTCAAAAAGAAATAAAACACTAACAGTTTTTGCCAATTCCTTTAAAAAAAAAAAAAAAAAAACACAACACAATGTCCCCCGAGGTAGATCCGTTGTCAATAACGACACCCACTGTCACCTGGGAAAAAAATTGGTTCATCCGCAGGCTCCGATGTTTGACAGTTCTTATATAGGTAAGGGGTGGGGCCACCTGGTGACATTACCTGGTGGCACTGCCCCATGTGATGTAACCGATTGGTGCATGCTGGGTTGATTCCCAGGTGGCCCCGCCCCTTACCTAAATAAGAACTGTCAAACCGCAGACCCTGCAGCCGGCGGTTAGTCTTTGCCGTGGGTGGAGCGACTGTTTTTTCTTTTTTTTGGGTCCAGCGGTGGCTGTCGTGATTGACGATGGCTCTACATTGGAGGGACATTGTTTTTGGATTTTTAATAGAGGAATTGTCAAAAACTGCCTGTGTTTTTATTTATTTTTGGCACTTTTTTGTGAATAAGTAGGGGTAAACTGTACCCTTGGGGGGGGCTAGGATCTGGGGGCTCCCTTGTTAAAGAGGGTTTCTCAGTTCAGACCCCCACAACCACAGCCCATTTGTGGGAATGAGGCCCTTGTCCCCATCAACATGGGGACAAGGCACTTTGGGGCCCTCCCCATGGACGATACAGGCTTAGATTGCACTGTGCAGAGCGCACTTCATTGTGGGGCGTGCGGTGGGCAAACATCCGGCTGAGCACCCTGCAAATTTGAGTCTTTGGGCAAACAGTTGATGTTTGGGTTGAACTCTATCTAAAGAAAATCATCAGCCTTCATATTCGAGCAAGGTGTTTTGACAATTTTTCTCTCCTAATTACGGTATATTTGTAATTTTTATTATACATTGTTACAACAAGGAATGAGAAAACAAAGTCTGAACAAATAAAAGAGCTTATTTTTAAGGTGCAGTCAAATGAATCAGAGGAACTCCAATAAGATTTTTAATTTAAAGCAACAGTTTAATTTCAATGACAACCCCAGCGTATACACGCCTGCACTTTCTTGATGTGTTGTTTAGCTGTCAGAGTGAGAAAAAAATAACTGGTAATTTTTGGTATGGGGGAGCATGTGTATTCACTCTCCTCCCTCATTCCTATCCCATGGGATTGTCCTCAAGGCCTGCGTAAGCTCCAAGTGGTTCCATGGGCAAGGCTTCAAAATTTCTGGGCTAGATTCAGATAGAATTGCGTAACTTTCCGGCGGCGTAGCGGATCTCATTTATACTACGCCGCCGTAACTTTGAGAGGCAAGTGCTGTATTCACAGAGAACTTGCTCCCAAAGTTACGGTGGCGTAGTGTAAATGTGCAGGCGTAAGCCCGCGTAATTCAAAGTAGGCTGGTAGTGGGTGTGTTGTATGTAAACTAGGGTTGTCCCGATACCACTTTTTTAGGACCGAGTACAAGTACCGATACTTTTTTTCATGTAGTCGCCGATACCGAATACCGATACTTTTTTTTAAATGTGTCCCCACATATGCAGCCATGTCCCCCCATAAATTCAGCCATGTCCCCAAACATATGCAGCCATGTCCCCAAACATATGGCAGCCATGTCCCCGACATATGCAGCCATGTCCCCCCACATATATGCAGCCATGTCCCCAAACATATTGCAGCCATGTCCCCCGTACCTAATTGATGCCGCCGCCGCCGCGTTAACCATCGTGCGGGGAACATTACAGTCAGCTTTAGTTTGAATAGCTGTTTTCCCTGCTGCACAGTGTATAGAGACACTCCCCCTTGCTCGGGATTGGACAGATCCGTCCAATCCCGAGCAAGGGGGAGTGACATGGCGCGGCTGGGAAAACAACGGCGCGGCGGCTTTGCATTACACGGCGGCGGCTTTGCAATATACGGCGGGGCGGGGGGGGGCCAAGTATTCTATTCAGGCATCGGGGGTATTTGCGGGAGTACAAGTACTCCCGCAAATACTCAGTATTGGGACAACCCATGACCCCACGTAAATGACACGCCGAACGAACTGCGAATGCGCCGCCCGTGGACGTATCCCAGTGCGCATGCTCCAAAAATCACCTCGGAAATATTCATTGATATCGATGTGAACGTAACTTACGCCCAGCCCCATTCCCGAACGACTTACGCAAACGACGTTCAATTAGATGCTGTTCCGACGTCCATACTTAACATGGTCGAGCGCATACGTAAACGACGTATATCAATACGACGGGCGCAACTACGTTCGTGAATCGGCGTATCTACCTAATTTGCATATTTGATGCGTAAATCGAAAACGAAAGCCCCACCTAGCGGCCAGCGTAAATATGCAGTTAAGACCCGGCGGCGTAAGAGACTTACGTCGGTCGGCTCTTGCCTAAATTCCGGCGTATCTGATTCTTTGAATCAGGCGCCGAGATATGACGGCACTCATTCGAACTTACGACGGCGTATCTGGAGATACGCCGTCGTAAGTCCTTTCTGAATCTGGCCCTCTATGTCCAAGGCTATGTTGATTGTAATGCCATCCTCCATTCTTAAAGTGCATTCTAGATTGTAAGCTCTTACGAGCAGGGCCCTCTGATCCCTCCTGTATTGATTTGTATTGTGAATGTACTTTCTTCCCTAATGTAAAGCGCTGCGTAAACTGTTGGCGCTATATAAATCCTGTATAATAATAATAATAATCTGGTTTTTGAGTTTACTTTAAAGTTAACTGTAACACAATGTATCACACATGCCAGACCTGGTTCTTCTTCTTTTGAGGAGTGGTCCATCCACTGCTTGTTTTTAAATTGGTTGCGCATATTGTTTTCATGCTTGATGCAGATCAACATTTTCTGGTAAATGTCAAGGGTATGTAGCAGAATAACTATATTTTGGATATGGATTGTTAATTGTTCCCTCACATTAATGTTTTTAATGTGTTAAAGGGGAGTTCCACCCACAATTTCACTTTTTAAATATAAATACCCCTGTAATTCCCCAACTTAATGTATTCTAGTAAAGTTAGTCTGTAAACTAAGGTCCGTTTTGTTAGGTTGTTACAGCATTTAGATTTTTAATCTAGAAATAGACCGTGGCCATCTTAAGTGTGGGCATCATGAAGCCAGACTGTATGACTTCCTGGATTTCAGCCTTACAGATGTCGCACATGCTCAGTGCTGCACAAGCAATGTAATAGGTTTCAGTCAGGTTTGCAAGGACTACTGGGAAACATGATGCCTATCCCAGAAACCCTTGCAAATAGCCTTGTGACTTAATAGCCTAGGCCAGTGATGGCGAACCTTGGCACCCCAGATGTTTTGGAACTACATTTCCCATGATGCTCCACTACATTGCAGCGTGCATGAGAATCATGGGAAATGTAGTTCCAAAACATCTGGGGTGCCAAGGTTCGCCATCACTGGCCTAGGCTAATAAGGAGGAGGAAGTAATGAAGGACTACAAAATAAAAAGGTATTTACAAGCAACAAAATAAATAAAAATTGTCCATTCTGAACACTATGAGATTGGGGCATGCAGCACAGACAAACCTAAAAAAATTGGTGGAACTCCACTTTAAGGTTTCTGATGAAAAACGTTGAACAAGCAAGATGACTCCATTTGGATATCTAGATGGGAGTCTTGAACACTTGATATACATCTGCCATGTTATGTACAAATCATGTGTAATGTAACTCTGGAATGTCTTTTGCACATTATTGATGTTGAACATTTCTATGATGCGAAAAAATTGGGTACAATTTTTCTACTGTATAAATGGTGTGGTATCCTAAAGGTCAGGTGTAGTTTTGTTTATAGGGATTTCAAATGTAAACCATCCATCTGATAGTGAGCTGTCCCGTCACAACCCAAGGACCTCTTGTCTTCTGTGAGACCTTAGATATCAGCTACGGAAGGATCCTGCTGAGACCCATTTTCCATGGCCAGAACATGAACGCGTTTAATGTGTTTAACCAGATCTGACTTATCCGTAAAGCTTTTCCCGCAATGGGAACACAAAAATGGCCGATCACCGGTGTGAATTCTTTCATGCGTGACCAGGTGTGACCTTTCGGCGAAACATTTCCCACACTCGAGACATGTATAGGGCTTCTCCCCCGTGTGAACTTTTCTATGCCTGCTAAGGGACGACTTCCGGGAAAAACATTCGCCACACTCGGCGCAGAAAAATGGCTTCTCTCCCGAATGGGACCTCTGGTGCGAAATAAGGTTCCCTATCTGGGTGAAACATTTTCCACATTCCGGACAGGAGTGTGGCTTCTCAGCCGTGTGAGTCCTCTCATGATAAACAAGGTTTGACTTGTGGGTGAAACATTTCCCACAGATTGGACAAGAAAAGGGTTTCTCCCCTGTGTGAATTCTGTGGTGCCTAATGAGCTGTGATTTTGAAGAGACACATTTCCCGCACACAGAGCATGAAAAGGGCTTCTCCCCTGTGTGAGATCTCTGGTGCGTCAAAAGGCTGTCTTTCCTTGGAAAACTTTCACCACACTCGGAGCAGGAAAAAGGCTTCTCTGCGGTGTGGCTTCTTTCATGGATGACCAGAGTTGACTTTTCCGTAAAACACTTCCCACATTCAGAACAGACATACGGCTTCTCCCCTGTGTGGACTTTTTCATGTCTTATGAGAAATGACTTTTGAGAAAAACCTTTTCCGCACTTAAAACAAGGGTATGGCTTCTCTCCTGTGTGAGTCCTCTGATGCCTGATAACGTCAGATTTTTGTGTAAAGCATTTTCCACACACAGGGCAGGAATGGGGCTTATCACTGCTGTGCCATTTCTGATGTCTCTGAAGAAAAGATTTTTGAGTGAAACGCTTTCTGCATTTGTCGCATGAATATGGCTTCTCTGCAGAGTGATTTGGCGTAATGGGATTTTCCCCTGCATAATTTTCTGGGATCTCGTCATCTTCTGTTTCACCATCTGGAGCAATAATGTGATTTTTCTCCATATTGCACTTTCTGTATCGTCCATCTGGAGGAAATAAGAGATGAAAAAAGAATTATCAAGAATCCAATTTTAAGGGATGTTCTTTAACTACTTGAAGACCAGGTCTATTTAGACACTTCTCATGCAAAAAAAATAAATAAAAATCAGCATTGTTTTGCTTAACCACTTAAGACCCGGACCTTTAGGCAGCTAAAGGACCTGGCCAGTTTTTGCGATACGGCACTGCGTCGCTTTAACTGACAATTGCGCGGTCGTGCGACGTGGCTCCCAAACAAAATTGGCGTCCTTTTTTTCCCCACAAATAGAGCTTTCTTTTGGTGGTATTTGATCATCTCTGCGGTTTTTATTTTTTGCGCTGTAAACAAAAATAGAGCGACAATTTTGAAAAAAATGCAATATTTTTTACTTTTTGCTATAATAAATATCCCCCAAATATATATATAAAAAAAAAAAATTTCCTCAGTTTAGACCGATACGTATTCTACCTATTTTTGGTATAAAAAAAAAAAATCGCAAGCGTTTATCGATTGGTTTGTGCAAAATTTATAGCGTTTACAAAATAGGGGATAGTTTAATTGCATTTTTATTTATTTTTTACTACTAAAGGTGGCGATCAGCGATTTTTTTTGTGACTGCGACATTATGGCGGACACTATTAGACCCCAGATGTCTCCTCAGCATCTGCCCTTAAAATCTTTGGATAATACTAACATCGGTATGATCCGATGCTTTTTACAAACCACTAACGGTTTGTTTACAACTGGTGAAACCAGAAGTGCCGAAATACTCATCGCTTCTGGTTTCTTAGACCATAGAGATGATCAAGGCCATTCCAGGTTGCAATCCGGGTTCCCCAAAGAGATGGGAGAGCTCGTGAAATTGGCGCTCCCCGCTTGTAAAAGCATTTCAGTGGCTATTTAGCCACTAAAATTGGTTTTACAACTAAAAGCTCTTAAGAATAATCATGAGATGATGCCTGCAGCTACTACTACTCAAGGTTAGGGATGTAACGGTACATTGCCTGGTGGTAAGTGGTTAAAAGGAGTGCTCTAAATCATGTTCTATGCCAGGGATGTTCAACCTTTTGAAAAAAGAGGGACATTTAAGTGATTTGGTAACCGATTACGGGCCACAGTGAACTATGGTGTTTTACCCCCCACCAGACCACTACCACCCTACTGTCCTGAGCCCCCTATAAGACTTCTTTCACACTAATGTGCTGAGGTTTTCCCTGCTTCTGCGGCTCCTGCACCCCCACAGCTGCCTGCTTCAAATGATGCTGGTGCCGGCTCCATGTACTCTGATGCACTGGGATGGCAGATGCCACTCTGGACTTGCCGAGCATGTGGCCACCCTGGGTTGTCTATGATCTCAGATTGGAAATTAAATTGTACACAGCTCTCCATAGAAAAAAAAAAAAGTCTAAGTTCTAATGTATTGGTTAAAGGGTCCAACCAGCCAAAAGTGATTTTTTCAGATATAAATAGAACCCGGTTGGCCAAGTCAGTCCCTGGCTTCTTATAGGTGTTGGATACTGCAACAATAAGACCTCCCTGCATATGGGTTTTGTGTGTCTCCAATCAACTTTGTGCTCCAGCTTCTACATCCAGCTCCAGCATGGATGGTGAGATGGCTACATCAGGTTGGAACATAAGGCACAGATCTCTCTAAAACGCGTCAAAACTTTCAGCATACCTATAAGCAAGAGTATAATATGGTGTGGTTCCCCGCTAGTGTTCAAGAAAGAGGGAGTTGGCATCAAGTTTTACACATTCAGAGTGTCAGTAAGAAAGGAATTAGATGCTGCTCAACCAACCCGATCAATGTTAGGTGGGAATGATGGTCTCAACCAGCGCTGCTCCTCTAAAGCGTTTTGCCCTGACCACCGGTCTTTGTCATAGGCCTCTATGATTAAGCCCCAGTAGGGACTTAATCATAGTAAAGTGCATTAAATCGTTATACCGTTAAATCCAGCAAATCCAGCATACTGCTGACATCGACAATATGCTGTTTTTTTTTTTTTGCAGCTGTACTTACTGTTTTACAGCTGTTTTCACCCGGCTTCCGGGTTCTCGATCCCCCCGGGGGGTAGGCGTTCTTAAGACAAGGCTTACATGATTGATGTGCGGGAAGGCGCGTCACGCCTTCCGAAAATACACGACGTGGGACTCGGCTTTTTACGGCGCCTGCACAGTCGCCTTTACACGGCCGTATAGCGCCGTAAATTGCCAAGTCCCACTTTGTCTATTTTCGGAAGGCGTAACGCGCCTTCCCACATGTCAATCATGTACGTCTGGCCTTAGGAACGCCTATTCCCCGCAGGAATCCCTGCTCGGAGCCGAATGAGAACAACGATAACACGGTAAGTACAGAAAAAAAAAACAGCATACTGCAGATGTCAGCAGTATGCTGGATCTAATGGCATATATATTTTTTTCAGAGTGAACCTCCGCTTTAACATGGATTGGGTTGGTTCAGTGGCGTCTTTTACTTTTCTTACAGATCTCTCTGAGACACAGTAAAAACCTGTTTGGTAGTTTAAAGCCTAAGTTTAGAAAAAATATAAAAAAATCAGCACAAGGGATGTTACACAATATCATTGAGATATGTTCCTTGTGCTATTAGCTCCTGGTTTAGTAGAAATCTTCCTCCTCTGATCCCCCTTCTTAGCCCCCAGCCATAACCTTTCAGCGTGGCAGGGGTAAACAGAGCTCAGTGAGCTGTGATGGGCTCTCATCAATTGTGTCTGACTATACTAAGTCCAGAATTATAAAAGCTTTTCTGAGAGTTCAAAAAAAGGAGAGCTGAAGTTACACTCTGCAGAGCTCAGTGAGAAAAGCTCTGAGAGCTGATTGGAAGGAAAAGACACACCCCTCTTTACACAGCACACAGGAACAAAGCTGAGGTCCCTCCTCTGTCACCATGTTTATCTTAGTGTCAGGAAAACTTGTCAAAAGTGACTCATGCTGATAGCAGAGGAAGGAGGCAGCAGACAGAAATGACAATTAGTGCTCTTAATTGAGACAAGTATACACTTTAGAACAGGGGTGCCCAACCTTTTGAAGAGTGAGGGCCACTTAAGTGACTTGGTAATCGGCCGCGGGCCACACTGAGCTGAGCGGAGCGGGTGGATGGCACGTCCGTGTTCGGTCTGCATCTGCAGACCGGACACAGTCCACGATACTTTTTAGCAGATTGTATTGGAGGTAGAACACAAGTCGGTTTATGTCTGCCACTACTTATGCCTCGTTTCCACTGAGCGGATCGGTACGGTACGCTATTTTGGGTGTTTCCATTATGAAAGCGAACCGTACTGCACCAGCAAGGGTCCTGCTTCTCATGTGGGTCCAGAGAGAGTGGAACGGTTCCATTGGGGCGGACCTAACATCTCACTGATTGGTGGACGAGCTAGGAATTTTTTCTAAACCCTGAATGGTCCCTGACGGTCCGATTTGCAGTGGAAACGCTCACGCAAATAGACCGGTCCCATCCTAACCGCTCCAAATTTACTGACCCGAACCGTTCCGTGCAGTGGAAACAAGGCATTAGAGGTGAATGGAGGGTCCAATTGGTCAGACTGTCGGACTGACCATGTGAAAGGGGACCATGGCTGCTTTCACACTGATGCGCTGCGGTTTACCTGCACCACGGGTACAATGCAGTGTACCTTTGGCTTGCCTGCACTTTGCAATAGACTTCTATTGTATTCTGCAGGTTTGGTGCACTTTCAGAAAGCTTACCAAACTCCCAGATAATAACAGAAGTCTATGGCTCAGTGCAGGTAACCCGCAGGTAAACTGCTCTGCACCTGCGGATCAGTTTGAAAGCAGCCCAGTAACTACTGCAGAAAAGATATGCCCATATATACACTTTGATTTAAGTAATAAACTGACCTTTAATAACAGTTTTCTATTCCATCCCAGAGCTGGAGGTTACGGGCCACATCAGAGGGCTCCACGGGCCACATGTGTCCCCTGGGCCACTGGTTGGGCACCCCTGCTATCGAGGGATATGCTTTGTTCATATTTCATGTCTGAGGTTTACAAGCACTTTAAGGTTTACTACTCACCTGTGCCAATCTCTACAGGCATTTCCTCCATCTTATCATTCCCCCCATCTGCCTCGTCTGATTCCTCTTTAACCTCAACTTTGACATACACCAGATTTTCCTCCTAAATTACCCAAAATAAAAATTACACATATGTCAGCTCATATTAAACATAACAGTATCTCTTGGAGACATCTAGCAAATGCAGAACATTGAAAAGATGATCTTTAAAATTTTAGAGCACTACTTTTTTTTTTACCTGCTCATCTACCCGATTATCTTCTAGGATGTTAACATCTTCCTCTGAGGAATCCGGGGAATACAGAGGACGGGGACAGCTCTCTGGTGTACTTCTGCCACTGGGCCCATCTGTAGGAAACACATACTGTAACCTCCTGCCAACCACTCACAGTGAATATACTGTGAATGGGTGGCATTTGCAGGTTCGGCAATGTACATCACCAGCCTGCCTTTGGGTTTGGGGTGCGTGTGCCCCCTGCCGACCTGCAGTGATTGGACATGGCACAAGTTTGGCAGCAGATTTCAGCCAATGATTTTGGCTGAAACCTGCGGTTCGGCTCAGTTCAATCACACACAAGGTTCTGTGTTTACAAACACATAGAACTCAGAGAACAGAGATCTGGTTGTTTCTTCTCCCTGAAAAGCAGGGAGAAAAAAAAAACAGCCAGTTAGTAAAGTAAAGTCAGCACACATTACACATTGTTAGGCACACAATTAATCCCTTCCCAGCCAGTGTCGTTAGAACAGTGTCAGTGTACAGTATTATTACTGATCACTGTGTTTGTGTGTCACTAGCAACCTCAGTGTCAATATTCCCATAGCACATGTTCCTGGAAAAGGCTTTAAAATACTGGGTGCTGCAGCAACCAATTAGCTGGGGACTGGATCAGACATGTGTAGATATTTGCCGGAACACTACAGATCTTCAGGATCACTTTATCACATGCCTGACGAAGAGATCCTGCATGACTCAGAAATGTTGCACTCTCATTTGTGATGTGATCATAGTTTAATAAAAAAAAAAAAAAATTGGGACTCAACCTGAAGGTCCGTGGTGTGCTGGCAAATATCTACACTGTGTCATTGTCAGTTAGCGTACTTCCCAGATAGTGTCAGTTAGTGCCAGATTGTCTATCACCCTATCACAGTCCCACAATAAGTCACTGATCACCGCCAGCGTCTATAGAGTAATTTCTAGTAAATATACCATAATCTGTAGAAGCTATAACCTTCACACAAAGACATGAAGCAGAATACATGTTGGCCTAAATTTATGAAGAAATTTAATTTTATAGGATATGTTTTATAACAGAAGGTAGACAACATTTTTTTTTCTAAATATTCTGTCTTTTTTAAATCGTATAATAAAAACCCAGTGGTGACCAAAGACAACCAAAAGAAAGCTCTATTTGGCTTAAAAATATATACAGTGCAGAAAATAAGTATTTGAACACCCTGCTATTTTGCAAGTTCTCCCACTTGGATATCATGGAGGGGTCTGAAATTGTCATCGTAGGTGCATGTCCACTGTGAGAGACATAATCAAAAAAAAAAAATTCCATAAATCACAATGTGTGATTTTTTTAACTATTTATTTGTATGATACAGCTGCAAATAAGTATTTGAACACCTGAGAAAATCAATGTTAATATTTGGTACAGTAGCCTTTGTTTGCAATTACGGAGGTCAAACGTTTCTTGTAGTTTTTCACCAGGTTTGCACACACTGGAGGAGGGATTTTGGCCCACTCCCACTCCACACAGATCTTCTCTAGATCAGTCAGGTTTCTGGGCTGTCGCTGAGAAACACGGAGTTTGAGCTCCCTCCAAAGATTCTCTATTGGGTTTAGGTCTGGAGACTGGCTAGGCCACGCCAGAACCTTGATATGCTTCTTACAGAGCCACTCCTTGGTTATCCTGGCTGTGTGCTTCGGGTCATTGTCATGTTGGAAGACCCAGCCTCGACCCATCTTCAAAGCTCTAACTGAGGGAAGGAGGTTGTTGCCCAAAATCTCGCAATACATGGCCCCGGTCATCCTCTCCTTAATACAGTGCAGTCGCCCTGTCCCATGTGCAGAAAAACACCCCCAAAGCATGATGCTACCACCCCCATGCTTCACAGTAGGGATGGTGTTCTTGGGATGGTACTCATCATTCTTCTTCCTCCAAACACGGTTAGTGGAATTATGACCAAAAAGTTCTATTTTGGTCTCATCTGACCACATGACTTTCTCCCATGACTCCTCTGGATCATCCAAATGGTCATTGGCAAACTTAAGACGGGCCTTAACATGTGCTGGTTTAAGCAGGGGAACCTTCCGTGCCATGCATGATTTCACACCATGACGTCTTAGTGTATTACCATGGAGCCCCAGTCCGAGAGAAATTGACAGTCATGTTTAACTTCTTCCATTTTCTAATGATTGCTCCAACAGTGGACCTTTTTTCACCAAGCTGCTTGTCAATTTCCCCGTAGCCCTTTCCAGCCTTGTGGAGGTGTACAATTTTGTCTCTAGTGTCTTTGGACAGCTTTTTGGTCTTGGCCATGTTAGTAGTTGGATTCTTACTGATTGTATGGGGTGGACAGGTGTCTTTATGCAGCTAATGACCTCAAACAGGTGCATCTAATTTAGGATAATAAATGGAGTGGAGGTGGACATTTTAAAGGCAGACTAACAGGTCTTTGAGGGTCAGAATTATAGCTGATAGACAGGTGTTCAAATACTTCTTTGCAGCTGTATCATACAAATAAATAGTTAAAAAATCATAAATTGTGATTTCTGGAATTTTTTTTTTGGATTATGTCTCTCACAGTGGACATGCACCTACGATGACAATTTCAGACCCCTCCATGATTTCCAAGTGGGAGAACTTGCAAAATAGCAGGGTGTTCAAATACTTATTTTCTGCACTGTATATACCGGGGGCGTGGTTTGGCCGAGTAGGAAGATCAAGAGCTCCAGCCGTTGCCAATCAACTGATTCAATTATCGGAGGAATTTGCTTGCCAGATATACACCTTACGATGGGGACAGCTTCCTGACAATCATCAGCTTCTAGGTCCCGCTCCCCTCGCGAACAAACAGGGGGGATTAGCCAGAATATCCCAGTGATGTTCCGGTCACAGCAGGGCAATATGGCATTATACCGCCACAGTTTACCTCAGACTTCAGCTCCGCAACAACCGGGGCCCCTACCTCTGCCTCAGACAACTCCACCGATCTCTGGGGACACCGATAACCCTCCTCAGCCGTACCTCAACATCCATGACGTGAGGACCATTGCCGCTGACATTAAAGATACCCTGTCAGCCTCCATTGCAGAACTACGGCTGGACATCCACACTCTGAATGACAAGGTACATGAAGTGGAATGTGTCACGGCACATGATCATGTCCTCCGCAAAGCTACGAGGAAGATAGACACCCACACCCTACAACTGACAGAGGTCCAGCACCATGTTGAGGACCTCGATAACAGGGGCCGCCGCCATAACCTCAGGATCCAAGGTCTGTCTGAAGCCATAGACTCTGACCATCTATCTCCCGCAGTAACTAGCTTGTTCAACAGTCTGCTAACCAGACAACTTAAGACCCAGATAGACATGGAATGGATCCACAGGGCCCTACGTCCCAAAGGCAGAGAGACAGATCCTCCTAGAGATGTAATTTGCTGCATCGTGGACTATAAATTAAAAGAGGAAATTCCTGAGACAGGCGAGAAGCAGGTCACAGTTACAACATGACAGAACTAACATCCACATTTTTCAGGACTTAGCCAGCATCACCCTACAACATCGCAGAGACCTGAAACCATTACTGGACATAGCTCCAGGGCTTCGACAGACAGCACAATTTAGGCTAAATGGATGCTCACTGCTATAAATAAATTAGAGACACGGGACCGGATCATCTACGATTGAGGCCTTGTATACACTCCAATATATGATCTCCAACTGACTACATAGTTAGGGGGGTATGCCTTTGTACACCTGCACAATAAATGTATGACTGTGGGAAGAGCAGCTGTAGCCGAGGAGACAGAACATATCAAAGTGGAGAATAGTTATTATATGCAGTTAGTCTTAGGATGTTCACCCACAGTTGCGGGAATTTACTGGTTTATAGGTTGCAAGTTTAAACTTTGGTTTTAGATATACTACAAGGTTAATTTCATGAAATGTTTTATTCATAATATGTTTTAGTGAAAAAGGACGATGAGATCCCATGGACAAATATATGGCTCCTCCGCCAGACCCATGCTCATGACATGCGATGCTCACACTAGAAATAAGCTCTAGATGAGGTGACAGGGCTCTGTCACATACATCTTAATCCTGACCTCATGCCTGACCTCACTATCTCAATAGCTGTCTAATTCATGCACGTACACCACACCATCTATTAGACCAGTGGTCTCCAAACTGTGGCCCGAGGGCCGGATGCGGCCCTTTGCTTGCCTTTATTCGGCCCTTGGAGCACTATCCCTCCCAATGATAAGAGACACTATTCTGCCATCTGACACCAACAATGGACCACAATTTCTCCCACTGACACCACTAATGAGGCACTATTCCTCCCTATGATACCAGCAATGGGGTACTATTCTTTCCCATGATACCAGATGTTTACTCCCACTGATGTCAGGAAAGTTTTCACTCCCGCTGGCCAAAGTCTGGCCCTCCAAGAATCTGAAGGACAATAAACCGGCCATTTGTTTAGAATGTTTGGAGACCCCTGTATTAGACCATCTGTACTGCTGCATTCATAGTTTTACCTATACCCACTGTCCTCTATTCATCGGCCTTTATGAATGGCAACAACGGGCTAGCCCGCTATCCGAAAGTATCCTCTGTGTTAGGTACTTGCCAACCCCCACACAGTGTACTGGAACAGTTTCGGCCGACGCCGGGACCAGACTCTACTGGTAACTCACTGTACATTTCTACCCCTCTCCTGGTAGAGAGGGTTGGTTAATTAATCTCCCCCTCCCACCACATACAACCCTTCTCTCTAGACAAATGTTCAACCACTCTCCTACCTTATTTGAGGTTTTTACCCTCTTCTACATCTATGCTCAAAACACTCCCTCTCTCTCCCTATAATGGCGGGAACTACAACCCATGGCACAACTGCTTGCCACAGGTTATCGCCCACTTCATAGGTGAAATTCTGCTTGCTGAATATGTGTGAGCACAACATCCCTGAGAAAAGATCTCATTTACTCTACACCAGGGATCTTCAAACTACGGCCCTCCAGTTGTTCAGGAACTACAATTCCCATCATGCCCAGTCATGTCTGTGAATGTCAGAAGTTTACAATGCCTCATGGGATGTGTAGTTCCGCAACAGCTGGAGGGCCGTAGTTTGAGGATCCCTGCTCTACACACTACAGAAGAACACAACGCAAATAGCATTTATCCAAGAAACCCACTTTTGCTCAGATAATATCCCCAAACTTTATAACCAACACTTTCCCTTCGGTATACCATGCCTCCAATGACGAATCAAAAACTAAATGCGTCTCAATACTAATACTTTTGGCAAACTCCAGGCGGGCTGTCATGTGCCTTTTACTGAGGAGTGGCTTCGGTCTGGCCATTCTACCATACAGGTCTGATTGGTGGAGTGCTGCAGAGATGGTTGTTCTTCTGGAAGGTTCTCCTCTCTCCACAGAGAAACACTGGGGCTCTGTCAGACTGACCATCAAGTTCTTGGTCACCTCCCTGACTAAAGTCCTTCTCCCCCCGATTGCTCGGTTTAGCCAGGCGGCCCACTCTAGCAGGAGTCCTGGTGGATCCAAACTTCTTCCATTGACAGATGATGGAGGCCACACTGCTCATCTGGATCTTTAATGCTGCAGAAATTTGTCTGTACCATTCCCCAGATCTGTGCCTCGATACAATCCTGTCTCAGGGGTCTACAGACAATTCCTTGGCTTGGTTTGTGCTCTGACATGCACTGTTAACTGTGGGACATTATATACACAGGTGTGTGCCTTTCTAAATCATGTGCAATCAACTGAGTGTACCACAGGTCGGTCCATTTCTAGAAACATCTCAAGGATGATCGGTGGAAACAGGATGTGCCTAAGCTCAATTTTAAGAGTCATGGCAAAGGCTGTGAGGAAAATAATGAATTTAATCAATTTTGAAATAAGGCTGTAACATAACAAAATGTGGAAAAAGTAAAGCGCTATGAACACTTTCCCGATGCACTTTATTGTTTCTTTTTTTTTCCCTAGTATATTTTTTCTAGGACTTAATCAGAAGATGAGTTTATCTAGATGGATCCCCAACAATTTTTCCATGCTTCCAAAAGACCATTTAGCAAACTGACCAGAGTTCCAGCACACGATCTGGCCAAAGATATCTAGACTTTCCATCATTCTGAAACCAAAGTTCATGACTAAGAAAAAACAACATTTTCTGAATGGTGCTCATGCTGCTCGGCACAGGACCCAGAAGTTAGGGGAAATCACTGTATAGTGGGTGAGTACTACAGCGATTCCCATCCTTCTGGTGGTCCCACAGGTATGGCATATACACACTTACATTGGTCTAAGCACAGGACCAATGTAACCATGTCAAAACTGCTGTGACGGGAGGAGCCGTGGAACCCAGAATCCCTTGGAAATGATGGTATACCCTTGTTTCAGCTCCCCATGCACCTCTTATGTCTAAGCCACCCTGTGTCTATTAGGGGCATGGGGTGAGCAAGAAAATAATGGACATTAAGAATGTGGCTTGGGTTACTTAAAATGGAACCCTGTATATGCCATATTAGAAAGACTGACTGATTCATACTGTTAGGAGGTGCTGATGTCAACTCCAGCCACCTGTCTGTTGTCTGTTAGAATGTAAATGAGTCTAGTATGGCTTCTCTTTCAGCCATTGTAGTCTGGGCTAATTAACCCTGCAATTGTGTGAAGGAGTTCTGTGTTGATTTGTGATAATGTTGATTGTGTCTTCTGAGCTACAAGACGGCAAGTCTGGCCTAAAGGTCATGTCTCCGAGTCATCTAGGCTGTCAAAAGGGATTAGTTAATAAGCTCATGTTAATTAGGTTGCTGGTCACAGGTGTATTTCCAGAGTAAATGAGCAGGAGGTATGCACCTCCTCTTTTGACTGTGTATAAAACTTGTATTGCTTTCAATAGATTCATTCCTGCTTGACCCTCAAGACGGAGCTTTGTCTCGTATTTAGGGGAGAATTATTCGTATGGGTTTCTTGTTCGGCTGGTTGGAATGTTCGGTAGCTGCCTTTGTGTTCGGGAATGGAATGTCCTAAACGACTTTAACCCCTTTCATACTCGGGGGGTCTTTACAACTGCAATACCTGGAATTAAAGCGGAGCTCCAGCCGCAATTTTTTTTAAAGTCAGCAGCTACTAACAGTGTAGCTGCTGACTTTAAATAAGGACACTTACCTTGTCCTACTTGCCCGCGCTGATGGGCCCCCCGATGCCGGTCCCACGATCGCTACGGGTCCCGCGCCGCCATTCACACTATGGGAAACAGGCAGTGAAGCCGTACGGCTTCACTGCCCATTTCCTACTGCGCCTGCGTGAGTCTCACACTGGCTTGTGAATGGGCGCGCTGCTCTCTGAGAACACACACAGTTCCCAGAAAGCAGCGCGCCCCATTCACAAGGAGAAGGACAAGAAGAAAAGGCACCGCGGAGTGGAAGAGGCAGATTACGGACTTCCGCATAGCAACAGGTATTTCGGGTGAGTATTTTTTTTTTTTCAGTTTTTATTTTTTTTTTTTTTTAAACAACATGGGAAAATGTTGTTTTCCTGGGTGGAGCTCCGCTTTAAGCTTTATTGTGAAATTGGGTCTCCCATTGTCGCCTCTACTCTTTTGGAGAGGCTCCATTGCATGCTGTATCCTTGTTGGTTGGGTTCGCGTTTTTTCAATTAGCAAAGCATGGTCATCGCACAATGATGTTGAGTAATCAGCCCAAGTTATTTTGGTTGTCATCATCAGTTTTTAAAGTCAATTTCTTCCACTTTCTCAGGAAACTAAAGAGACATCTCCCCTCCCCCCCATGTGGGACAAAGATGGTCTCAAACCCAATGCTATCTCTTACCTGATGATATATCAGACTGAGGATCCTCCATAGCGATGTCCTTATGGAGATCCTTGAGTTTTTCTAAAGACTTCTCTGTCTTTCCGTGTTGGGGAAGATTTTCGCACTGCAATTAAACAGGAAATAGAAATGTTAATTCAACACATATTAAGCACACCTTGAAATAATACTATTATAACATGAATTGTGGGTTTCTATCTTCTGAAGAGTCAGAAGATCTTCCTGGACACCATGGATAAAATAATCAGGGCTGTCTTTAATGTTGATTGGATCCTGGGCAAAAATGTTCTTGCCCCCCCTCCCCCATATAATTTTGCTCTCCACCTGCTTAGGCAGCGATTGCGAATGGTTGCCAAATGTTACAGCACACATTACGGCTCACTGATTAGTTGCTAGAGGTTACAGCACATGATTTCTTCTTGTTGATTGGCTGCAAGAGATGACTTTACAGTAATACTGCTCACTGATTAGTTACTAGAGGTTACGGCACATAATCCCTTTACTGCAGGGGGGCGTGATATACATATAAATGTCGCCTTTATTTACATATGAACGATGCAGGCCTCAGCTATTTACATATGAATGCAGCTGCTATTTACATATGATTGCTCCCGTTATTTACATGTAAACACAGGGTCTGCAGGAGAGTCACCTGTACACAATAGGGCAGAGCTGGGCAGCATTAGTAGCAGCACTTTACACCGAGATATCGGGACACAGCACAGGACTAAAACTCCAAGGGACAAGGGAATTTAAACTGGGATAGTTGGCAAGTATGAGGCAGCTGCTTTGGACCCCACAACAATGACAGGGTCCAGGGCAGCTTCCCCTTTTGCACTGCCTTAAAGACGGCCCTGAACATAATGGTAGTGCAATGGTACATGGGAGGAGTAAAACACATTTAGTGACACCACTGGCCAACTGTTCCCTCACTTGTTCTGTGACAACATTGACACAAGTGAGGGTAAATCTCTATCAAAAACACACACATAGCTCATTAACACTTGCTTTGACTTTAACACCTAAGGGCCTACAACTTCAACATGCTTTTTTGATGTGTTTTTGATGCTTCGATTATGCTTTTTTGAAGCTTCAATAAAGTTTGGAAAATGCCCTGTGTGTTGATTTTCTATTTGTTTTAAAGGGAATATGTAGAACCCCAGCTGAGTAATACCTCCAAGCTCATTGGTATCTCTGCTCAGCAGATTCCCAGCTCATTATTACCCCTGTTCAGCAGATCCCTGGCTCAAGAGTATCCCCAAATCTTCTGATGCCTCACTTAGTATTACCCCCATTATGCTGATCCCCGCTCAGTAGTAACCCCCAGCTCTGCTTATCCCTCACTTAATAGTAACCCCCAGCTCTGCTTATCCCTCACTTAATAGTAACCCCCAGCTCTGCTTATCCCTCACGTAATAGTAACCCCTAGCTCTGCTTATCCCTCACTTAATAGTAACCCCCAGCTCTGATGATCCCCCGCTCAGTAGTAACCCCCAGCTCTGCTAGTCTTCTGCTCAGTAGTAACCCAACGCTCTACTGATCCTCTGGTTTGGTGATCCTCCTCTCTATCCCATTCCTGAACAGTAGTAACCCCAAGCTCTGATGAACTTCCTCTATCTGTGGTCCCCACTCAGTAGTAACCCCCAGCTCTGCTGATCCACCACTCAATAGTAACCCCCAGCTTTGCTGATCCCCCACTCAATAGTAAACCTCGGCTCTGCCGATCCCCCATAGCCAGAGTGGGTTGCCTAGACATGCACCCTGTCCAATGTGGCAGGGCAATGAGACTGGCCTTCTCTGGGGACACTAAAACTGGAATATTGGATACAGTCCTACAAGATAATCTAACCAATGGTTCAATTGAGGCCTCTCCACCTCATGTTAAAGTGGACCTCCATCCAAAAGGGTGCTTGTTTGCACCCTTCCACTGCCACACTTGGCATTTGTTTTGGGGGGGAGGGCTGGGGGAAGCAGGTACTTGGTTTTGACAGGTACCCATTTAAACTTCCGGCTCAGATTGGCGCAGAGTCCCCCCCCCCTTTCCCTGCAGTCTTCTGGGACACATCACAGGTCCTAGAAGACTACGCGACCATTCACAAGGTGCAGCGCAGCTTGTGCATGCACAGTAGGAACTCAGCTGTGAAGCTGCAAGGCTTCACTTCCTGTTTCCCTTACTTGCACCCGCACACGAATGAACAAGGATCATCGCTGCATCCCTGGGCAGATAAGTGTTCTTATATTAAATATAGAGAAATGTGGAAAATGGCGCCAATAACAATAAAAATTAGCAATAAAAAAATTACAACAAGTGCAGCTCCAAAAATTAGTGGGTGACTAATACAACTGTGAAAGAAAGGTACAAAAGGGGGCGCAACAAGTGTAAATAATGTCCATATAAACACCAATGAATTATTTATAAAAAAAATGCAGAACCAATAAAATGAGGAACTGGTAGCGCGCACCAGATTTAAGCGGCCATATAATATGGCCGCTTAAATCTGGTGAGCGCATTTTGATTGTCACTTTGGGTGAAGCACTTTAATATGCACGTTGGTTGGAGCTTAAGTCTGGAACACAGCAATCTCACTACCAGTTCTACATTTGCAATTATTTGAATTTTTTTGGGATCTGCGTTTTTTTATAAATAATTCATTGGTGTTTATATGGACATTCTTATATTAACTGCTTGCCGACCAGCCGCTGATATATTTTATATTTAGTTATACGGCGGCAGGTCGGCTCTGCTGGGCGAGAGCACGTAGCTATACGTCATCTCCTTGAGCAGCCAATAGGGGCGCGCACGCATGCCCCCGATGCTGACTCACGTGCCCGGCGGTCGCAATCACCCATGATCGCTTGTTACAGAGCGAGAATCGGGAGATGTGTGTTTGTAAACACACAGCTCCCGGTCCTGTCAGGTGGGGGGGAAATGACCTATCATACAATGTTCATACAATGTATGAAGAGAGATCTGTCATTTCCCCATGTCAGTCCCACCCCCCTTCAGTTAGAACACACCCAGGGAACATAATTAACCCCTTCCTCGCCCCCTAGTGTTAACCCCTTCACTGCCAGTGGCATTTTTAGAGTAATCAATGCATTTTTATAGCACTGATCGCTAAAAAAATGCCAATGGTCCCAAAAATGTGTCCGATGTGTCTGCCATAATGTCGCAGTACCGATAAAACTGATCGCCGCCATTACTGGTAAAAAAAAATATATATTAAGAAAAATGCCATAAAACTATCCCCTATTTTGTAAACGCTATGGGCCAGATTCTCAGAAGAGATACGACGGCGTATCTCCAGATACGCCGTCATATCTCTGTTTCTGAGGCGGTGTATCTATACAACTGATTCTTAGAATCAGTTACGCATAGATTTGGCGTAGATCCGACTGGCGTAAGTCACTTACACCGTCGTATCTAAGTTGCAATTTTACGCTGGCCGCTAGGTGGCGTTTCCATCGATTTCTGCGTTGAATATGCAAATGAGCCTGATACGCGTATACCCGAACGTATTTGCGCCCCGTCGTCGTAGTTTACGTTGTTTGTGTAAGCGTAAAGTTACCCCTGCTATATGAGGGGTAACTTTGCGTAGGTGAGGCGTATGCTATGTTAAGTATGGATGGGGTCAGCGTCGCATTTTTTGTCGTTTACGTAAAACGTTCGCGAATAGGGCTTCGCGTAAGTGACGTTCACGTCGGTTTCATAGACTTTTTGCGACGTGATTTGGAGCATGCGCACTGGGCTACGTTTATGGCCGGCGGATGTGCAGTTCGTTCAGCGCAGGGGCGCGCTTAATTTAAATACAAGACGCCCCCTTACACTACGCCGTCGCAAATTACGGAGCAAGTGCTTTGAGAATACGGCACTTGGGTAGTGTAAATAGGATACGCCGCAATCTACGAGAATCTGGCTCTATAACTTTTGCGCAAACCAATCAATAAACGCTTATTGCAATTTTTTATTTTTTTTATGAAAAATTTGTAGACGACTACGTATCGGACAAAACTGAGGGAAAAAAATAATTTTTTTATATATTTTTGGGGGATATTTATTATAGCCAAAAAGTAAAAAATATTATTTTTTTTTCAAAATTGTCGCTCTATTTTTGTTTATAGCGCAAAAAATAAAAACCGCAGAGGTGATCAAATACCACCAAAAGAAAGCTCTATTTGTGGGAAAAAAGGACACCAATTTTGTTTGGGAGCCAAGTCGCACGACCGTGCAATTGTCAGTTAAAGCGACGCAGTGCCGAATCGCTGCTTATTTTTTTTTTGGGGGGGGGGGGGGGGGGGGGGGGGGGAGCCCGGAGCTCCTCTTTAAGAATCCAAAATACTATGAACATAACACAAGATTTAAAAATAAATTAGATCACCATGAGCACAGTCTTGGGCGTGGCTTAGTAAGCCCCCGCAACGTACCTGATCACATGATGTGCTAAATGATCTATGGACCCTATGGAAGCGTTCTATCACCAGACCCCCCTTCTTCGTCCGAACAGCTGCTTTCTAATCTTCACCCATATTCGTATTGTCTGAGAATACGCTTCCAGCGGCATCAGCCCCAGCGGAGCTCACCATCCAATGTTCCAAGGACCTGCAAGAACATCATTTGTGTAGGTGACATCATCCCCCTCTCAGTCTTCACAGAGTTCTGAGACCCTCTTCTCTACCTCTTCCTCACTGGGGAACCCACACTCCAGTATCACATCCCCACCAGGAGGATTCTGACACTGCTGGAGCTCCTCCCTTTCATTTTGGGCTACAACAATATGGCCACCCACCTGGACTGTCCTGAGGACAGCTTATCCTGTTTCAAGAAATGCTACTTTTCTGTCGTGCTGTGCTTAAAAGAATAAATAAAGGCTGATGTAGAAAACGATATATATATTTTTTAGTTATTATTGTTAATTATAAAAAAATGATAACAATAATTTGAACTACGAGGACATGGTCACCTATCTCTTGAGAGTGAATGGCCCAGATCCACAAAAACCGGCGCATCTTTAGGCGTGCGTAGCGCATCTCATATGCGCTACGCCACCGTAAGTCAGAGTGGCTCGTATGGTATTCTCAAAGAACTTGCTCCCATATGTGCGCCGGCGTAACGTAAATCAGCCGGCGTAATTCAAAGTAGGCAGGTAGGGGGCGTGTTGTATTTAAATGAAGCGTGATCCCATGTAGATGCGTGGCCGAACGAACGGCGTATGCGCCGTCCGTGGACGTATCCCAGTGCGCATGCGTCGGATAGAATGCCTAAGATACGTCGAACACTGCCTACAACGTGAACGTAACTTACGTACATCCCTATTCGCGTACAAACTACGCAAACGACGTAAAATTCGACGCTGTCCATACGTTAACATGACTTACCCCTGCTTTATGAGGGGTAAAGTTATGCCGGTCGTACGCTTACGTAAAAAGCCGGGCGCAAGTACGTTTGTGGATCGGCGTATCTAGCTCATTTACATATTCAAAGCGGAAATCTACGGAAGCGCCACCTAGCGGCTAGCGTAAATATGCAGCCTAGATACGACGGCGTACTAATACTTACGTTGGTCGGATCTACACAACATTCAGGCGTATCTGGCTTTGTGGATACCAAAAAAACATACGACGGCGCATCTTTAAACTTACACGGCGTATCTATACATTGGCGTAAAGTCTTTGTGGATCTGGCCCCATGTGTTTAATTTGGCCCTCTAGTGGTTACGCCACCGTAACCTTGGACGCAAGTGCTTTGAGAATACTGCGCTTGTGTCCAAAGTCGCCATACGAGAATCTGGCCAAAAATATCCTTCAAAGTGTCAGTCCTTCAAGTAATATTTCATTAAAAGTAAAAATGAAAATAAAATAGGATTCCTGTGAGTAGGGTGACCACGTGTCCTGGATTGCCCGGGACAGTCCCGCATTTTGCAGGTGTGTCCCGGGAACCTTCTTTCCAGGACAATACAGTGTCCCGGAATGAAACTGACACAGACACCCCCGGGACAATCTGATGCCCCCAAAAAAGGCCGCCACATCACCGCTTTACTCACTGACAGTACTTGTCCTGGCCAGGAATGCCTGGAGAAGCACAATCCCCGCCCCCTGCTTGTGATTGGAGAAATCATAAATCCCGCCTCTTCTGTCCAATCACTGTGCTGTAATTCGTTACAGAACAAGCTGATTTTTGGGAAGCTTACCATCAACACCATCAGAGCTCACCATTAAAGCTCACCATCAACACCATCAGAGCTCACCATCAAAACCACCAGAGCTCACCATCAACACCATCAGAGCTCACCATCAAAACCACCAGAGCTCACCATCAAAGCTCACCATCAAAGCTCACCATCAAAACCACCAGAGCTCACCTTCAACACCATCAGAGCTCACCTTCAACACCATCAGAGCTCACCATCAAAGCTCACCATCAACACCATCAGAGCTCACCATCAAAACCACCAGAGCTCACCATCAACACCATCAGAGCTCACCATCAAAACCACCAGAGCTCACCATCAACACCATCAGAGCTCACCATCAAAACCACCAGAGCTCACCATCAACACCATCAGAGCTCACCATCAAAACCACCAGAGCTCACCATCAAAGCTCACCATCAACACCATCAGAGCTCACCATTAAAGCTCACCATCAGAGCTCACCATCAACAATACCAGAGCTCACCATCAACACCACCAGAGCTTATTATAAGCACCTTTAGAGCTCACCATCAACACCATCAGTCCTCACCATCAGAGATTACTGTCAACACCACCAGAGCTCACTATCAACACCATCAGAGATTACTGTCAACACCACCAGAGCTCACCATCAACACCACCAGAGCTTATTATAAGCACCTTTAGAGCTCACCATCAGTGCTCACCATCAACACAACCAGATCTCACCATCAACACCATCAGAGCTCACCATTAACACCATCAGAGCTTATTATAAGCACCTTTTAGAGCTCACCATCAGTGCTCACCATCAACACCATCAGTGATTACTGTCAACACCATCAGAGCTCACCATCAACACCATCAGAGCTCACCATCAACACCACCAGAGCTCACCATCAACACCACCAGAGCTCACCATCAACACCACCAGAGCTTATTATAAGCACCTTTAGAGCTCACCGTCAAGACCATCAGAGCTCACCATTAAAACTCACCATCAGCACCATACAATATTCTACACATCAGAGGACAGCAGGAAGATGAGGACCCAGAAGGAGTGCTGGGACCCTGCCTAATCTGACGGAACGCCAATTCACCCCTCAGAATTAGAAGGATTCTCACGCTGCTTCAGCTCCCTTCATGGGCTACGACAAAATGGCTGCCAATCTCCTGATGTAGGAACCCTCTTACTGTCGCCGCTGCTTTTCCTCTAGTGTTTGCACTAAGTACGTGACCATTAGAATCATTGGCTGAAGCTAAGATTTACTTCACCGTCTGGCGTCAAAAAGAACTTCCATTCTTAGCTATGGAAAAAAAAGTGTCCCCAGGGCAGGGGAGATGTCGACCATTTTGTTGTAGCTCATGGTAAGAGGAGAACGACTGCAGCAGTATGAAAATTCCCCTGGAGGGGATGTTATCTTGGAGAGTGTGAGCTCAGGGAGGAGGAGGTAATAATGTCTTCTTATTATGAGAGAAGGGGGATCATGTCACCTCTACACATCACCATCTTACTGCTGTCCTCTGATGTGTAGAACATTAGATGGTCACCACCTCTGTGGCTAATGATGTGATCCTCTGGGTCTGATGGTGAGCTCCTCTGGGTCTGATGGTGGGCTCCTCTGGGTCTGATGGTGAGCTCCTCTGGGTCTGATGGTGAGCTCCTCTGGGTCTGATGGTGAGCTCCTCTGGGTCTGATGGTGAGCTCCTCTGGGTCTGATGGTGAGCTCCTCTGGGTCTGATGGTGAGCTCCTCTGGGTCTGATGGTGGGCTCCTCTGGGTCTGATGGTGGGCTCCTCTGGGTCTGATGGTGAGCTCCTCTGGGTCTGATGGTGGGCTCCTCTGGGTCTGATGGTGGGCTCCTCTGGGTCTGATGGTGGGCTCCTCTGGGTCTGATGGTGGGCTCCTCTGGGTCTGATGGTGGGCTCCTCTGGGTCTGATGGTGGGCTCCTCTGGGTCTGATGGTGAGCTCCTCTGGGTCTGATGGTGAGCTCCTCTGGGTCTGAAGGCCAGCTCCTCTGGGTCTGAAGGCCAGCTCCTCTGACGATGGGCTCCTCTGGGGCTGAAGTTGGGCTCCTGTGGTGCTGGTGGCGAGCTCCTCCTGTGGCGCTGACGGTGAGCTCCTCCTGTGGCGCTGACGGTACTAGGGAACTATTCCCCAGAAAGCCATTCAGCTACCGCAAAGGGTCCCAAAACACACATTATAATCTATACCAGGTCATAGCATCTTTTGTAAACAGATATGTATCCTTCTCATTCTGTTGGACCTGTGTGGCCCCTGACATCCACAGGAGACACACATAATATTCAGTGCTATAGAGGATTGACAGAGACTGCTGGGGATGGTCGGAGATTGGTGATATGTTGTGTGTATGTAGTTGAAGGCTGGAGATACGCCTCAGGAGACCTTTTTTAAAGATTGGCAATAATTGATGGGCACTGGCATGTTCTGACTAGGCTCCAAACCTACATGTATTGTGATGTCAGAGAAGCTGTGATTGGTCAAGTAACAACGAGTAGTGGTTCTGTGGGATCAGCCATGCGGTGGGCAGGAAGCCTTATAACGGAAAAGCTGTCTACTTACAGGCCTGCAAAAAAAGAGCCTTTTTCATTATTTTCTAGGACAAAGAGAAGAAATGCCAACGCCATAGGAACACCAGCAGCTTCTGATATGTCTGGGCGGGGTATATGGTGAGGAAGATGAAGGTCCCCAGTTGGGCAGTAGAATGCTTAGTAATTTTTTTATAATAAATACTGGCATCTTTCTAATGATGTAATACTTGCTGCAGGCCAACCTTTACTCTAAGTACAGACTCCGACATACAGAAGAGTGGGAATATATAGAAGGATCTGTAGAAGACATCATGATGGAGAAGCGGCCACCCCTCACATCACCGGGTAAGAGGAGACTTTCATTTCTTGTAAAAGGAGAAAAGAGTATTGAGCAGTGGTTGCCAAACTGTGGTCCAGGGGCCAGGGGCCAGATGCGGCTCTTCGCTTGCCTGTATCTGGCCCTTGAGACAATATCCCAACCACTGGCACCAATGATTGGGCACCATTCCTCCCACTGGCACCAATGATTGGGCACCATTCCTCCCACTGGCACCAATGATTGGGCACCATTCCTCCCACTGGCACCAATGATTGGGCACCATTCCTCCCACTGGCACCAATGATTGGGCACCATTCCTCCCACTGGCACCAATGATTGGGCACCATTCCTCCCACTGGCACCAATGATTGGGCACCATTCCTCCCACTGGCACCAATGATTGGGAACCATTCCTCCCACTGGCACCAATGGTGCGGCACCATTCCTCCCACTGGCACCAATGGTGCGGCACCATTCCTCCCACTGGCACCAATGGTGCGGCACCATTCCTCCCACTGGCACCAATGGTGCGGCACCATTCCTCTCAATGGCATTAATGGTGGGGCACCATTTCTCCCACTGGCACCAATGGTGGGGCACCATTCCTCCCAATGGTGGGGCACCATTCCTCCCACTGGCACCAATGGTGGGTCACCATTCCTCCCACTGACACCAATGTTGGGTCACCATTCCTCCCACTGGCACCAATGGTGGGGCACCATTCCTCCCAATGGTGGCACCATTCCTCCCACTGGCACCAATGGTGGGTCACCATTCCTCCCACTGGCACCAATGGTGGGGCACCATTCCTCCCAATGGTGGCACCATTCCTCCCTATGGCACCAATCGTGGGGCACGATTCTTCCCAATCTCAATGGTGGGTCACCATTCCTCCCACTGACACCCAATATGGGGCACCAATCCTCAATGAGACACTATTCCTCCCACTAAAACCATGGATGAGGTATTGTTTATTCCCACTGGCCACAGCCCCCCCCCCCCCCAAAGCCAAAAGGATATAAAGCTGTCTTTTTGGTCAAAAAGTTTGTAGACCCCCTGGTATAGCGTATCCACCTAGATTAAGGTGACCAGATTTTTAAAGTAAAGTCCGGGGACATATAATTTTTTCTTTTACTAGTAATGGCGGCAATCAGCGACTCTCTGCCCATCACAGACTGTGAAGTCTTACTCTTCGGGCCCCCGTCTACTACTGGGTGGGGAGCGGAGGAAGATCACTCCGCCACGGAAGACAAAGAGATAGGCAGGCAGGCAGCTAGCCGGGACTTGAGCCAAGGCTGAAGAACATGTGAACAGAGCTGAATAGGCATGCACCCGAAACTGAAGAAATATTCCCTCCGCTCTGACCGGGGACAGTGTCCTCAATCTGGGGACTGTTGCCGGAAACTGGGGATGTCTGGTCACCCAACCTAGATACACACATCCTCTGATATAAAGACATAGAAACAATTTATTCAGTCAGTGTGTGTTTCCTACAGATGGATCCAGTAATGGGAACCCCCCAGAGAGATGTCCCTGTCCTCTGTATTCCGAGGACTCCACACAGGAAGATCAGGAGGATCAGGTAGGTGGATCTGATAGTCTTAATTAAATTTAAAGCTGAAGTTTAGGTTTGAATTTTACAGCATAGTTAGATTGGTTCAGCTTAAATTGAATACCTGACCAATTCCCGGAGAAGCTGCAAATCACTTTATTAGTTGCAGCTACTACACTGATAGCAGAAGTCTTCGGGGTCCAGGGCCAAGTGGCTTCCCGTCTTCATAGTAACCACAGGGGCTCGATTGCTTGTTAATGCCGTCGTTCAGGGTACACCTTGTATTTATTGAATTTTTTAACAATGAATACAAGACGTTCTCTGATTGGACGAGGGGGAGAGACGGGGCATTGATGTCACAATCTCCTCCTGGACCCAAACGACTTCTGCTATTACTGTAACAGTGGCGACTACTACAGTCATTTGCAGGTTCTCCAGGGATCGGTTAGATATAAAATATGCATAGTCACATTAGTCCAAGTTGGACCAATGGAACTATGCTATAAAATCATAGCTAGAGTTCAGCTTTCATTTTCTTGTGTTTCATCTTAAATTATAAATGGGAGGGGGGGGGGGGGTGTATTTGCAGGTTGAAGACCTAAATATTATAAAAGTTGAACATGAAGAAGAGCCGTATGGGAGGGATGATGATGATCCTCCAGAGATCGGCACAGGTGAGTAATAAACACTAAATCCAGAGAAGAGTCCCAGATTCTCCTTGTTCAGTCACTACAACAATCTGTTATTTTTTTTAATAGCACTCTAAACAAAAACTCACTTGGCTCAGTGCCAAAAAAGGTACATAAGCTACTTTGGAGCCAAACGCGTTGCGTCCCTCAGGTGTGAATGCAGTCTTAATCCAGAGAAGAGTCCCAGATTCTCCTTGTTCAGTCACAACAACAATCTGTTATTTTTTATTAATAGCACTCCCAAGAAAAAAAAAATGCAAAAACTCACTTGGCTCAGTGCCAAAAAAAGGTACATAAGTTACTTTGGAGCCAAACGGCGCTCCAAA